>WBMW01003011.1:354032-392749 GCA_013396635.1 Penelope pileata | reverse complement strand
CCCCGCCCGCTCCGCGTCCCGCTCCCCGCCCCGGAGGAGCCCCCATCGTTTCCGAAAGAAAAGAACTGCGGCTTTTTGCATACTCCACGTTTATTACAAATAGTATGAAATGGTCCCTGGGAGACGAGTTACGCGCTGGTACAACTCCCTTTTTCTTTTCTTTTCTTTTTTTTTCCCCAGCTGCATCGATAGCGTGAGATGCTGCTTCCACAAACCTAGGGGCGCAGGGGGTGAAGCACAGATGTAACTCCTAGCGGTATTTACAATACTTTACAAAGCTCTATTAAATAAATACTGGCTCCACGACAGCTCGGCAGCCTCATTATGTACAACGTTATTTGTCGAGCTCACGCTGTGCTGGCTGTGACGAGCACCACTGCTGCTGCTAAGTCCAACCCTCAAAATACAACTTCCAGCCAGTGCGAGATACGCCTGGTAAATAATTTAATCCATTCTAAGCAATTGAAGACCTTAAATCTTAATCTACAAGNCACAAACCCCACCCAGCCGAGGCACCCCCAAGTCTCCCTCCCTTCTTCTTATTCCTTTTCTTCTCCCTCCTCCCCTCTCCCTCCGTCCCTCCCAGCGGTTGCATCAGCCGACACCGCCTCCCCACGTGCTCGGCTTACCGCACCGCCCGGCCGCCCGCTGCCTGCCGCCCGCTCAACCCCCGGCGCCGNCTTTTTTTTTCCCCAGCTGCATCGATAGCGTGAGATGCTGCTTCCACAAACCTAGGGGCGCAGGGGGTGAAGCACAGATGTAACTCCTAGCGGTATTTACAATACTTTACAAAGCTCTATTAAATAAATACTGGCTCCACGACAGCTCGGCAGCCTCATTATGTACAACGTTATTTGTCGAGCTCACGCTGTGCTGGCTGTGACGAGCACCACTGCTGCTGCTAAGTCCAACCCTCAAAATACAACTTCCAGCCAGTGCGAGATACGCCTGGTAAATAATTTAATCCATTCTAAGCAATTGAAGACCTTAAATCTTAATCTACAAGTCATTAGCTGTACATTGATGACGTCAGGTTTTCTCATGATAACCAATGGAGTAAATAGTCGGCAGGTCCGGGAGTGCAATGCTCTGCAACTGTGGGGAGCGACACATGGTCAGCAGAAATGGTACATTGGCTCCTTTCCTTAAGGATATGTTTAACTTGGTACTGGCTTTGTCTGAAGAACTTAAGCACCAAAACAGAACGACAGTTGCACAGGATGATCAGTGTGGACATACTGAGGCTTTCCCAACTGGTACAATGTCTTCAAGTAACAGAATCCAAAGCTGTGCAACAAAGATGACACAACAGAGTGAATGTGCATCAGACCAGAAGGTCTATTCTTGCTGTAAATGGGAGCATGTACTCTGTACATTATCTGCAAAAGAATGGAATGTATTCTCATTTTTAAGCTACTTGTGTTATACATACATTGAATTACATTCAGCCCTGGCTGGTTTGGAGAGTGCCTGTTTCACGCCCTCCCACCACGGAGGTGCGTGCCCCAGGGAAGGCAGCCTGTAACACAGCCAGCGCTGTGCAAACACCCTCCAGACAAGGATGCCATTACAGTGACAGATTCACCTAAAAAAAGCTGCAACTGCCTGTCCTCTGCCTACCATGCAGTCACAGCAAGGAGAAAAGGCTCCAGACACAGCTATCAGCCTGGCAGCACTCATAAGCACTAGGGCTAGATCTTGTTTAAAACATAAAAAGTCTGTTCTAAAGTAACATAGCATATTTGGTATCCCATGTATTGGTCCTGTAGACTTGGAATCTCTCTTTTGAAAACTAATGCGCAACAGGTTTGTGCAATTGCACACGTAGTGTGATGGTGTAATTACCAGAACCGTGCTCGGAAATCTGCACCTCACATGGACAGCTGCTCAGCCAGATGCTGCCACGTGCAACCATGCAACCAGAGTCATCGCACGGACATTTTGGGAACAGGCCTGGTCACAACTCAAATGTCCAAATGCTAAGGTTTCCACGTGGTAACATGGCTTAAGAATCAAACATCGTCATGCCTGGTCAGACAGTTAGAAACGAAGAGTATCACACCTAACGAGAAACTGAGCTGTGCAGAAGAAAGATGCAGAGGTTCCATATGAGATCAGAAGTCCACCTGCATTATGGAGGGAGACAGCAGACAGTACACACGTGGCCTTTTAACTTCCATAGACCATAAAAAAAAAAAGCTACATTTCACATCTATTTACAATATTACTGTGATACAATGCCTGGTGGTGTAATAATATGGAAATACATGATGCCAGTACTGATTGTCCCAGTATATACTCTTCACGTTGAGGCAGTGCAACTAGAAATCATTGAAAGCATCAAGCAAAGCTACTTGAACTAAGACATTGAAACTTTTCTCTTAAAGACTGGACAATATTCTGCTGGTTAGGAGACGGCACTCTCCACAGGTAGTCGTTGAGTTTATCTGAATCACTGTAAGCAGTCAGGTACGGGGTGAGCGCATGTTTGCTGCTGGTGGGCTTTGCAGGAGTACAAGACACAGTTTTGCTGCAGAGAGTTTCAGAAGGAGCAGTGTCCGTGTTGTGCAGTTTAGGATCCAATTTCCTTGTTTGGTTCTGAGATGTCTCCAGATCAGATCCCTCATCTTCAGACTTTATTTCGACATAGTCATCATCATCCCCATCCCCCTCTTCAGTGTCTTTGAAATTAGAAAAATAGTTCTGAGTGGCCATCTGTGCAGTCAGAGGGGAGGTCCTGTTTACTCTCAGAACTTTTTGAGAATCCTGCAGAATCATATCCGAATAGTTTTCAGGGATCTGCTTCCTCCTATCAGGCCCTGTACACGCTGAAGCAATACCTGGCGCTTGATGGCTGTTGAATCGGAAGTTCCTGTTGGAGTGAAGCTTTTTCTTGTCTGTTTCATTAGGATATACGATCAATTCTCCAGATCTATTGACCACAATTGAGGAAGATGACTGCGACCTGCTGTACGCCTGTGGTTTTATACTACTTACTCTTCTTCCAAGGGAGTTATAGATGTGATCTTGGTGTAAATTTTCTTTGTTAGGTTGGCTGATAATTGCACTCCACCTCTGTGCTGGGACATGCAGACGGTTAGAAAGCTGAAGGGAAGGCACTGAGCAGGCTGAGGGCAACTGCCAGGAATTGCTTTTTGTAACAGCTTCTGCGTATGAGCTCTTGGACATTGGGTCTTGGGATTCTGGCCACGGAGAAAAGTCAGCCAGCTCACCGTTGCTGTACGTAGAGTGCAAAAGCCAATCCTCTGCTCTGGAGCATTCACTGGTGACCTGGGCACGGGGAGGAGATGCAGCCAGGGGCGTGGAAAACCTCACGGCTGAGGGCTCCTGAGGGCCATTCCAGGCTTCCTTCTGGACCTTAGGTGAGCTGTCTCTGAAGACAATCTGGTCATAAAGCTGGGAATACTCAGCTATCCTGGCACCTAGAGAAGAGAGATTCAAGTTAAGAGACAACAATCCATCCATATCATTTGCACAAAAATTTAAAGATCCCAAAATGCTTTGTATCTTTGTATCGGTCAAGAGAAAAGCTTATAACCGTGTCAATCTCTTCAGCATCACAGTTAAAGTAACATGAAATAATAGAAGTTAGAAGAGCTGTGCATCACTGGCACGCTTGCATTATCTTCAGTATGTTGCATTGCATTTCAGTATGTTGCATTGGGAAAAAAAGCAGAAAATGTCTTGCAACAACAAACAAAAAATTAGAAATATCAGAAATTCTGGAGCATAACAAGAGCAATATTGCAGAAGTTGCAGAAGAAAATAAAAAAACTTACAAAAAGCTACTATTAAATCTGAAACTGTTTCATCCTCCAATATTTTCAAGTCACTAGAATGTTAGGTTTTCATCTTAGAAGACAATGATTTCACCCCTCTGAGCCTGAATCCTACCAGTAAGACACAGGCATAATTGCACTGCCCTGGGGAGGGGGAGCTTAGGGGAGCTCCAGGCCCTTCCAGCCCCCTGCCTGCAGGTCTGCTTCTTCCATCCAGCAGTTTGGTTTGATTGGAGCACTGTTGACATCGCTGTGATTGCAGCCTGACTGCCAGCTTGAAGCTTGCATTGCTTGCATTCTAAATAAAACCCATCCAGCTAAGTGCATGTGAGAAAGCATGAAATCATGCAATTTTCGTCTCTTTTCCCATGTTATTTTTACACTGGGAAAAGACAGGAAGGGTTAATGACCTGCTTGTTCGCTCTTCCTCTTCCTTCCCCTCCTTATCCCCAAGAGTCTGAGAGCTGCAAAGAGGGGTGGAGAGGGGACAGTGACACCCTGTGGAAAGGCTGGAAGTGGGAGAGGGGATCATACATCAAGAGGGATGCCAGAGGGAGCAGGTTCACAGCTCCTTGCAAACCGTATCAGCGCAAGGAAACGCACCACTGGGCTTCTCTGGAGATGATGAAGCCAGTATCTTACTGAGAGAAATGACTAGCTATGAAATGGTCAAAGGCCTGTTAAGTACCACTGAAATTTGTTTCAATACTGCGTTTTGGGATACTTTTTTAAAATACTCAGTCTTAGAATTTGCCCCACTGCTTAATTCATGAGCAATTCTGCCAGCATGACATGGTGTTTGCTGCTCTAATATTTACTACATGTCTAACTGTGGCAAAGTACCACAGGCAGCACTTCAGGATACAAGGAAACACACAGTTCCAATTATATACTGTCTGTTCATGACTAAATGGAAAAGAACATTCTGAAAATTGCCTGGTAAATAGGATATTTAGAGACTTTTATAAATATCACAGGAAGGCAAGAATGGCACTCTAGTGTGTGGAGTCCATTGGCTCCATGTCTCCAATTTGTTTCATCTGAATATGAACAAAAATAATTCCAAAACTCTTGCACATCCATTACTTTGCATGTTCAATAGATAGAGCAAGAAGACAATCCCTCTCATCTGACCCCATTGCTCATGCTTGTAGGCGTAATGTGGATGGCACCTGAGCAAATCTACATGATTTGTGAAGGCAAACCTATACACCTTTTTATTCTAAATCAGAAGATCACACTATCAAGAGAAATAACTGCTTTTCTATAAAGAGGCCAGTGATGCTTTAGGCATGATTTCTATTTCCAGCCTAAGCCAAGTTGATCTTTCCTGACACTACCCCACTATTTCTTCCCAATTTTATCAAGTAATGGCAAGAATTTATTGAGATATAAAGGACTATTCACATCAAAAGCAGTCACAGGAAATTCCTTTCAGTGGTAACACCAAAAATGCAGTACTGATATTCAACTAATGAGGTTCAACAAATCTTCCAATTCAGTACACACATTTCACTGAAAGTTTCTAAGAAGTAAATCTGTATAGAAATATTTTTAACATACCAATAGCAGGACCGCCTTGTTTCTTCTCCTCCAGAATAGCAGCAAGATCTTTGTGCTTCAGTTTCTGTTGTCTGCTAGCTGTTTGTTCCTGCTCTGGACTTTTAACTTTCAACAGCTGGTTGGCTTTCTTAATTTTCTGACTGTATTGCCTTGCCATCATAAAAACTCTGTTCTTTGTTTTGTCTACAATAGCCTGGTCATTTTCCATGCACTCTGGATGTGCATTGGACAGAATACTATTGGCAGATTCGTATGGGCTATCTACAAACGGCATCTCACTAGAGAAGGAAGATCTGTTCAGACTCACTAAAGAGCTCTCCTTGCGTGCCATAGTGTCTTCAAGCCTGAGACTAGCCTCGCTTATGGTGGCAGCCCTGGGCTTCACAGTTTTAGGGAAAATAGGAGTTTCTGGCAGGGAGAGAGTAGACAGTGAGTACTCTACCTCTTTACTCAGTTCAGGGGTACTACCAGCATGCAGCCTTTCCTGCATATCGTCTTTACAAACGGGAAAGGCTGCAAGAAGCCGATCTCTTGTCTTTTCCTGATTCTTCTTGATGTAGTTTTCCAGGTCATTCCAGATCTCATCTACTTCCTCTGAGAGTTTATCTGCTGCAGACTTATGGGACAGTGAATCGGAATTGGAAGAGCTATCTACTAAGCTCAAATAGTCATTGTCAACAGGAACATGATGGTATGGACTCTCATCTTCACTGAACTGGAGACTCTCTTCAGAAACAAACTGCTGTAGATTGTCAGAACTCGCCAAGTCTTTTTCCAGGCCCAGAAAACTCCGCTTTTTAGAGCATTTTAAGGGATCACGTTTAAAATTCAATAGTGGTGTTTCTGGAAGCACTATGGTATCATAGATGTTATCTTCAACAATCCTGAGCTCATCCAAACTTGAAGTAGGTGCTTCTCTACCAAGTAGAACCTCATCCCTGCTAGCACGAAGGGAGGCTCTGCTTTGATTTGCTGTCCTCTCTTTAGAGGGTGAATCTAAGCTGCTTTTGTTTTCAGCCTCATAGAGAGAATCTCTAGCAGATCTCTGTGGACCGTGGTATGTTTCCTCCCTTCTTGTCAGACCCATCAGCTTCAAGTCTTCATAGCTTATATTGTCATAAACATGTTCAATATCATCAACAGTCAGCTCCTCTGAAGACTCGGGATATGCATTCATACTGCTCACCTCTGTTCTCTTTACATCCCTTCGAGAACTGCGCTCACTGACTTGACACCTTGTGCTGGCTGGACACGTGTTACTCTCACCAGCACTACTGGCCCGCCGAACAATTTTGTGACGGTTGGAGCTGGGGGTTTCATTTTGATGCACTACTCCCAAGTGCCAGCTGCATGGCCGACCAGAGGGACCCCTCCTTTCTCCACTAACAGCTGAACTAGTGTTGGATGAAGACACTGATGGCACAAACATCTGATAATCATCATCATCATCTTCATTCTCATAAGGCGGACGCCGGCTGGGAAACAACGCCTGCCTGATTTGGTGGTCAGTCCAGATATTTCTGACAGAGGACGTTCCCCCCAGGATATTCATGATCAGCGAGTTGTTCTGGGGTGTGCTGAACTGTCTGGGTGGCTGCGACTGTCTAGCTGAGCAGGAAAATGGGAGATCAGTATTCAGCTGGCTTGACTCCTCATCTGAAGGCTCCTTGGAGCTCTGTGAAGATTTGAAATATGCAATTAATAGTAGCTTGTCCCCTAAAATAATACAAAGATTCCTCTGTACACAGAATTTCCATATTATCAGGGAGTCCTGCTTAATGGAGTCAGCTGGAGATGGGCAGGATAAGCAGCATCCTTGCTAGAGAGCCAGGGAACCATGGTGGCAATGCCAGACTACTTTGCCCCCTAATCCTTTCCCTGGATCATAGTTCATTCTTGGCATTTAATAACATCTTACTTCAAATACAAGACGCTGGGGTCATGCTAAAGCATTAAAGACAAATTTATCTGGCAGGATTGTCTTAAACCCTTTATGCTAACTCTGCAGTTTCACAATTACATTAACCTTATCGTACTCTGAGTTTGTGCCAAAAGTTTTGTTCTCCCTTTCCCATTGCCTATAACTCTAGCAGAAAGGTATGTTATGCTCTCTAGTGGACATCACTGAGAATTTTTCATTTTCTTCTTGGAGTAAATTTTCATCCAGCTTAGCTGGCAGATCTAATTTACAGCAAGGCTGCATGCCTGCTAATGCTAACACAAAGGATGCTGTAGGTGTACCTGACAGAGAGAGAGAAGACTACTTCTTTTGGCTTAAGTTAATGCTGATTGTTTTGTTTTCCTGCCTCCAAAAGAATACTCTTTGAAGTCCGTACACGTGAAAAACACAGGATGATTTCTCTGTCTAGCTAAAGAAACCCACACATTGCTTTGACATATCTATGATGCACAGCAAAACAGAAGTCAAAAATATATATACCTGCATTTCACACTTGTTGAGATTAACACTTCTCCTTTTTTCACCATTTTCAGCAGCTTGACTATTAAGCCTTTTCCTTCCTCCTTTTGATTTCTGTAGTGAATTTTGTTGCATTCCCTGCAATTTAAAAGAATGGAAAAAGTTAGGGATATTAAAATCCACAGTGCTTTTTACAGCCTTTTGCAAAAGAACTACTAAGGAGCTAGAACCCAGGTCAGATATCCACAGCTGAAGGATGAAATGCTCAAGAGTACTCAGAGCACACAAGAATTATTCAGTCTAGAAAAGTTTCTTTACAAAAACCAATTAAATAAAGTTAATGCATACAGCGTGTCAAAAGGGAATGAAAGCAGAATGTACAATAACACAGATGTAGAAGAATACACAGGAATTGGACTAGGGAATGGGAAATAAAATATTTATAAAAATAAAATATTTATAAGAAGTTGCAAATACTTGTGAACACATCCATGCCTCCTTGCAGTTTTACAGATACTTTGAATCCCATTTCTATCCCCTCCAGTGCAAAAAGATTTTTATTTTTTTTCTTTTTCCTACCTGTTCAGATTCTTCTTCATCATCAGCATCAATCTGTTCTGCAGCACATGTCTGCAGATTTTCATCCTGATCACTGCTGTAGGCTGGCTCAACGGATTCTTGAAACTGGCTCTCTAGCCCACCGGATTCCAATGAAACCTTTTTCCTAGAATTCAGCAGGGCTTCATTTGATCCAAGTTTGGTGGCTTGAGATAATATGGCTCCTTCAATACTGATCCGCTTAAGAAGTAAAAGCATCAATTAAATGTTAGAGAAACTATGTATTTTAGTATGACACTGTCTTATATCTACGACTTCAGACAATGTTTTAGCTACATTCAGTTTGCTGTGCTGAAATGATATGTATAAGCAAAGAATTCAAACAATCAGTATTTTTCCATAGAATATTTGGAACTGAAAGCATATTTGAAAATAAAATAAACAAACATAACATTGGGCTTCAGTTTTATGTCATCCCAATGAAGCCATATCTAATGTATCCTTTAATAAATTTTCTACACACTCCCCCTCTTAAGTTCCATCCGAAATAAGCTTAGGACCTGGAATTCAACACGAGACTTTCAAACTGCACTGGAACTTTGTAAAAAACTGCTACAAAAAATGTGTACATGAGAAATGCTTATTTCCATCTGTTTAAGCTGTACTGATTCTGGTCAAGTATTATGATTCATATATAGCATATATATCACAACCGAATAAGCTCAACCCTTTTTCATTTAATAAATACAGAGACAATGAAGAGAATTTACGCTATCTTTACACACAGCACTTTTCTGGAACATTAACACTTGTTTGTACTGTGCTATAAAGTACAAGAATTTATGGAGCAGTCAATTTTTGTTTGTTAGATATTCTTGAAATAGCCATCTGTACTTCTTTTATTTCAATAATGTTATTGGAGGCACTAAACAACGTTTGTGGTTTTGTTTCTTCCTTAAAATCAACACAGCCAAGAAGATGGGAATTCTACAGTAAACGTATTCCTCTAAGTTACACACTATTTCAATATGCAAAAAGAAATGTAAGAAATGGCCTACCTTCTGCATGTCTGGACTTATATCTGAAAACAAAAACATATACTTCATCATAAGTGAATAATTAAACAGCTGTCAACCTATGCCACTGGTTTAACGCTACAGTAATATCCCATTAAGAACTCCAAAAAGAGGATCAGATGAAACAGCAATATTCACTTGAAAGTCTCTGGCAAAACAGAGATAACAGCAGTTTTATGACAGCTCCACCTGAGGCCCTAATTTCACAGTAATAACGTAATGTGGGCAACTGTTCACAGTGACTGACTGCTGGTGTTCAATTACCGGTTGCTAAGACACTTATGGGATCACAACCCAAGCATGGAAAAGCAAACATTAGATTTAAACACTAACATTTTGTTTTCTTTGCCCCTCCCAAATGTGTATTTAGGGAAAGTTACAGGAGGAAAAGTCCATTTTTACTTGTTCTACAAAATCAGAAACACTAGGTCAAAAGGCAGTAGAGGAAGTAGCTTACCATTTGACTTCAGAACTTTATGGACTCTAGATGAGGGTTCTGAAAAAGACAACATGTTTAAGCACTCCAGCATCCCAAAGAAAGCCACAGTCATCTTTTTATAACATGGTACCAAAATTTAAGCTTCTGGGCCCATGCAGGGAAGTCAGATTTTCAGTTCTTAATCACTGAGCTAACAGTCTTAGAAAAAAGAACTTCTTGAAATTTCAAATCCACAGCTGTTACCAAAGTACATACATGTTCCTAATGCAATAGCAGCTGCTCTCTATACAAGAAGACACATACATAAATTTTAAACCTGTGTTAAGATTCCTGCTTTCAAAAAACTTGGCCCTCATCTACATTACTGCTAAGTTGCTAGAGGTTTCCTATATTCAATTCAGAGATATGTGTGAGGTACTGAGAAATATCTATCAGGCAATTTAAGCAGTGATTTAGAAGTCTAAGTAGCTGAATGTTACATAGGAGCCCACTCAATCAGTACTTTGTATTATTCCTTTCATAGGCAAAACAGCATCCGTTTCATCTCAGAAACAAAGGAAGATGCCTAAAAAGTAACTAAAATCTGTTTTTTTGGACACAAATGCTGCTATACAATAAATCACTACATCAGTCTCATGAATCTTGTTTAATTCATTCCCAATACACAATGTTATACATCCCAACTTGGAAAGGTCTTTAAGTAGTTGAGCACAGCAACTGCAGTATGAAATCACCCAACTACACCAACATTTCCAATGGCTTCAGGAGGAAACTAACAGTAATTATGGATGTATGTTTGAACTAGAAGAAACAAAAACAGTAATGAACATATGCTTAATCGAGATTTGAGAGATGGTTAAGGCAGACATTACAGTAAGTAAAGGCAGTAATTATATTTTGAAGTAACAAGCCTATCATAATCAAGATAGAACCACTTCTGAGACAATGATTATTTGGGAAGGGGAGGGTAAGAAAGGTCAGACTTAAATAATGTGACTGGATTTCCTGCTAATGCATTCTTCTGTCCGTTACAAAGTATCAATTACTCTTTACACAACCACCATTAAGAATGTATATTAATGAAATGCAAAAGGTGAAAAAAACCATAAATCATACAAACAACAAAAGGTTGCACTTGTATGTGCAAGCTAAAGACCAGTGTCACGCCCAGTCTCAACCAATGCCAAACAATCCTGCTTACTTTTCCTCATCATCTTAGTTTACTAAAATGAGTTTATTCACCTGATTTCCTTCTCACTCTTTGTTGAGTAGCGCCTACTTTAGGCTGGTATGGTGATTTCATTTCTCCCTCGGGGCTATAATGAAACCCTGGGTGATCTGTGGAAAAAGCAGAGGCAAAAGGATGTTACTCCACAGGTCTCAGCAGCTCCCTGGAGGCAGTGCCAACTTCCCCCTGTGATTCACACAGTGGCACTTCATCGGAGCCTGAAGCAAACCAAGTGGGGTATGCAGCTGCAAGGTAACTTAGGCACTTGGCCACAGAAACATTTTGTCCATTTAGTTGTGCCTTGCTCCAGATTGCTAACCCAGGACACCGATAGCATGATTATTATGTTTAATCGTTTGCTGGTGTCTCGGTCTGAGCATTCCTGATCCATTCTTTACAACAACTATGTAAATAAATAACAATTCTGCTTTACTCCAAGACTTCCTCAGCATTTATAGCGTAAGACTGTTCTAATTACAGTATGCTACCAGGGATGGCTGGCAACACAAAGAGCTAACAAAGCTTGCACTAGGAAGGCAGCAAAGAGATGCAACAGAAAGGCCAATGCAAAGGGAGCTGGATTCAGAACATGAGGCAGCAGCAGCATCATATGCACTCCTGAACCCCAACTCCTGGGATGGGCACACATAAACTCTTCAGTCAAACCTATGGAAAGCACAAGCATGCTGGGTCCCAGCATGAAGTTTTCTTGGGGTTGCATCATGAGTGCAGTTGGTTTCCACCATGGCCAGAAGCCCAGCTGCTGTGCCACCTGACAACAGGGCAGCCAGCACAGCCAGCCCATGCTAAGTGCCCCTGCTGTGCTTCCAGGTAGTCTGCGCACATTGCAACAAATAGCTGGCAGCTGCCCTCTCCCTCCTCCAGCTGCTGGCCTGCCAGCATAAGGAAGCCATAGCTGTGATATGTACTTCAATCTACATTTTTTATTCCTAGTCCTTCACTGGGCTCTACGCAAAATAAAGTTTATGCCACAGAAGCAGGAAAGATTGTGCATTTAGTGAGCATGGAATAAGCAAAGGAGAATAAACACTGTTACAGATGGTCTAATACGCCTCTTCCTTGCTAATCACAAGACATAACTTGCTGGTTGTACATCCATCAACTCAATGCCTACAGAGTCTCACAGGATCTGCACACAATTCTGTTTTTTTTTTCCAGCCAGGTGGTAATTCAAGGAACATAAGCATGGCCTTCTCCCATTGCAGATGGAACCAACAGTCAAAGCCAAAGTTTTGCAGACAGTTTTGTTCATTTTTTAAAATGAAAAACAACTAACTTACGTATGGCATCCATTTCTAGAATTGCTTGCTTGGCCTGAAAGAAAACAAACAAACAAAACTTGAAAAAGTTAAACTATAAATAGAAGGACTAATTATATTCCACATTACAGATAACAGTGAGTTTTTATGCAGACAAGTGTAATTTTTCAACTAATATATATTTCTAGCATTGTCACTTTCTCTTACTCTGTATGCTTCACACATTATGTACATCAAGAAGAATTTTGCTGGCAAGAGTTTACTAGAGTTTATCTTCAGAGCACCACACAAAAACCTGTTGTTCTCTGCACGTTGCCCACTCTGGAAGTGCAAAGGGAGGAGCATGTACCTAGGGCACTCATCAACATGAGGAATTTCTAAAGAAGGTAATGATGCACATCAGATACCAAAAATTAGTTTGGTGTCACAGATGGAGGTTGTGGTGTGCCAAGATCATTCTGCACACCCTGACTCTTCTCCATGGGGACACAAATCTCCAGAGACCTTTCAACAAACCCCATTTAGAGTCACTGATACACCTCTCTGTGTTCTGCTGACATGGGTATAAAACTAGTCCTAGTATCTAGTAACCACATATATTTCCAAGCATGTTTTTTTGATGATACATGAAAAATTTCCTTCCTAAAAATAAAATAATTTAACTCTTGCTATTTTTGCAATTCTGATGTTGTTGGCACAGAGAACACTATCAATCTTGCTTTCACTGAGAGTTTCCTTGAGGAACAGCTATTAAAAAAATCATTGCTTTGTTTAAGTAAAACTGAACCAGGATAAAAAGCTAACATCTCATGATTGCTTAAAACTTGGCACGTTTCTTTAGGAAAAATAAACAGGATGCTTTATCAAGTGTATCAACCGAGAAGAAAATAAACTAAAATACAATATCCTAGATAACCTGCTTGACCCTCTCTGGATGCAGTTCAGTGATTTTCCACCAGATGTCATACGTGGACTACTATTAAATCCCCCAAAAACTGGGCAGAGGGTAGTCTACAGAATACCAAGTACACGTTTATCAAAATGTGTGTGCACATGACAGAGATTTATTTGGTTAGGCTTTTCCTTCCCCAGATAAAATTATTTCTCAGAGCTGAAAACACAGCATTATGATGTAATTTTTTTTTCCACAGACAAAAAAAAATTACTGAGAAAAAAGAAAGAACCACTAAAGCTGAAGTCATGCTGAAGGATTTTTTACAACCAAATAAACAGCAACTTGTATTCATACTGTAAGCATGGATACCAGTGTAAACATTATATCTTCAATAAAATCTGTCTATCAAAAATATGAGAAGAATTACTAATACCAACTGGTAGGACTTCTCCTTTAACTCTTTTTGTTGAATTGCTGAAAATATTAAGTAATACACCTCTGTGTATGTCAGTCACTTTCTTAGCCATTACAGCATAAAAATCAGTGAAAATAATAATAGAAAAGAAAAACTCAATGAAAAAAATCAGAAAAAAATCTTGCTTCCAACTTGAGTCAGTGTCAGTTGCATCACAGCTGGAGTTAATTAGGATACTGTGAGAGGTGTAATAAGTTACACTGGGAAACATCACCCAGAGGTTTTAGGCAGGATTTGATAAATAAAAGGACCAGAATTCTCTACTTGTAAGCATCAAAGCTATGAATATGGCATCAGTAGGCATCTGACAACTATGATGAAAAGCAGAACTGTGCTTCGTTTTCTCTGGCATAGCACTTTCTGGCTAACTCACAAAAAAGGGCCCAGGTGTCCCAGGTAAGGATGCAGGGCTCAGGATGGGTGTGTGTATTTGTAAAACAAAGTGCGTGCTGCACATGCCTTCACTGCTACGCTATCTAACTAGGACAGATTAAAACTAGCTTGGTAATGTCTACACATGCAGCAATTAGCACACCTCAGTGTCATGCAGACAGACTGCTTCAAGCCAAGGTCTGCTCTTCCAGGAGAGCTTTCTGACACTGCATCTCTGTTACTCGTGTCTTAGTGGGCAAATCCTAATGTGGGCAGCAACGCTACTCCTGCACCAAGCCCAATAGATGCTTTTAGTGGAATCTTCCCATTAGTTCTGAGGAACTTTCAAAGATATAAGAAAACAACATATTAATCTCCTGGAGTCTAAACTTTCTCTAAATTGCAGTGAATCTTACCATTAACAAGACTGCCATAAGTTACAAGCCCATTCAAGGAGTTGGGGTTCATTTATTTATTTATTATTTTTACCTTGGCAGGAATTTTAGCAGGATGATTTTCTAGAATTAACCTCTTCAAGTGAAGAATCCAAAGCCGTTTGTCTTGCTGTGACTTTGCCTAATGAAATTAAAAAATAAAAAATCAGCACCATGACAAAACCCATTACTACACTATGCATGGTCAGGAGCAGCGTATGGGCATCAATCAAGCTACCCAGTGGGCAAGGAGTTTTCTGTCATACCTGGACAGTATGTTGCATCTTGGGATTTTTGTAGTGGAAGACACTAAAGCTGAGTGGCTCCTTTGGTATTACTTCAACCAGCATAAGATTCCCACACTGTAATAAGGAGAGGCAGCACTGTGAATCACACAGGAGTTTCAGAGATATTGAGAGACAGCACGTGGCAAACTGCTCTCTGACATACCAGTATGTGAGCTTTGTATGCAAACATTTCATCTCTCTTTTTTGTAATTAGCAGCAGCTTGTCAAAGAGGAACAACGTGCGCTCATTTTTGGCTCGCTGAATGCGAAATGTTCCTTCTAGAACCAGCTCCCCATAACTAGTGAGATCTGGCCCTTTCCAGTTGGTGAGCAAACTCTGTATCTCCTGCAACAGATCAAAGAACAACCGACATCCATATCAGAGGTCTTACTTAAATAAAGATTCAAAGAACAATCTGCTAAGGCCATTCCTGCTCTCCTGAACAACATTCAACAGCACAAAGTCAACGTATTCTGGTACTTAGGATAAATGCTTCCAGACCTGTTGCTAAGTGCAGACTAAAATATGCCCTCCTGAGTCCTGGTCACCTCTGTGGGGACCCAGTGAAGAGCCCAGAGCTCCCCAGGGCTGCCTGCATCTTCGTGTCTTATAGGCACACATCACAGCAGAAGCCTCTGTGAAGTGTTCAGATTGTAGAGATGTTTTCTCAGAAAACTGAAAGACCAGAAGTGGTTTGGTCAACTGATCGTTTGAAGATGGCAGGATTTATTTACATTTGTAAATATTTGTAGATGTAACATAGATACTTCTCACCTTATTTATCACTTAAGAGAAAGTAGCTGGAGAAACATCTAATAACACCTTCAAAAATCTGTGTTACTTTGCTAGGACTATTCTTGTTTCCTTAAGTTCCTCATTTTTTCTGTTAATGGCACAGATACAGGATTTAAGCACAGTACAGCAAACTAAGAGCAGACTATATATGAAAACATCCATTGGACTTCAACCTGAGCAGCATTAGCAAAACAGAGACAGATTTCCTCATCCTAGGCTGATCTCTTTAAGACTTCACATACAGCATTCAGCTATAAAACTGCCTGGTACATGTGAGACCAAATGCAGCCTAGGGCATACACAGGAAGAAAACCCAAATGCATAGAGCAGCACATTTTGGACCATATGCAAAACTGCTTTTTAAAAAGAAAAAAAGAAAAAAAGAAAAAAAAAAAGGTCCCTTAAGGAACTCGTAAATAAGTCAGAGTATAGCACAGTAATCAGTTTCACCAGTGTTAAGGGAGACTTGGCGCTGGAATCACTGTTGCAGTACTTGCAGAACTACGGACAACGGCAGTGTGATGGCTCACAGAAGAGCTATAGCCCTGTGGCTGCAGAAACAAACTTTACTTTTAGAAAGGGTAACCATGAATATAAACATTTTCCACAACCTCATACATCTGCCAGCTTAGCTTAATAAATTTAAAAAATACACTTTTCCAAAACAATTTAGACCTCTTTATTGCCAAATATTACTGGTTATCATTATTCAGATTTACAGCAAACTGTTTGTAGAAGTCATTAGCGTGCATTTCCAGCAATGTGTGGCAAAGGTTACATTGCTGCAGGCAAGACATTATCGAATGTAACCCTATTCTCCCTACATATAAACAAAAAGATGAGGGCCAATAGGCCCTAACAATTTATGTTAAAAGACATAAAGGAATAAAAGAATAACATGAGACAGATTTCTGGAATGGCATAAGCCTATTAACAACTAAAAAAAATTCTTAATATAGACACTGCTGACAAAAGTGTAATGTAAAATGGCAATTCACTAGGATGATGGACCTGCAAGAAGTCCACAAAATAGCTTACTCTTGACAAAAAAATTTACTCAGTGTAGCCTTTGTTTTCTCCTCAAAAATCTGTCAGTCAAAGTGAAGTTAACCTTTTCCTAACTATCATATTTCTAGGTTTATATTTTTCACCACAAAACAGGCTTCAGAAGCCCAAGAGGAAAGTACTTAAAACAAGAAGCACCAGAAGTGTCTCAAAACAAAATTAATCAGCACAAAAAGGAGAAATCGGAAACCACGGGATTTCTGAACAAAGCCATGCCCTAGGGTTGTACAATCAAGGGAAAGGAAGAAAGAAAAGTTATCTCAAGTTCCATATTACTGCAAAATAAATGCTTTACAGGATGCTGCTTGTAGAGATTTCTGAGATTTTCCTGCAGCAGCTATGACCATAGTTTCTAAGATCAAACAGCCACAGGCATACTCAACAGGACTCTAAATTTCGACTGACAAAGACAAAAAGAAAAGATTAAACTAAAAAATGCTAATGGCATATATGCTGATTAAAACAGCTTACAGAAACAAAAGAAAATACTTACAGAAAAGTATTTACAAAATAAAATACTTTTGAAAACTCACCTGAAGCCTGACGGCATGTTCATGCTTCCTCTTCATGTCATTTATGTGCCATGCCACTCTCTGCATTGTATCTATGGCATCCAGCACCACATCATAGCCCTCAGTGTCCTTGTCAAGGTGGTTTTCTATCTCCTAAGACAAAAAAGTACTGTTATCTCTAAACAAATTTTTCCAGTTTGATGTAATACCATGTTTTTATCTGTAGTGTTTTGTCTTCACATTGCAATCAACCAAATGCAATGTTTCTGCCTTTGTTTTCACTGCATGCTGTCATCAGTTTGATTAACACAAGATGGCTAAAAGCACAAAGTCTTTATGGACTGTTCTGCAGCGACTGTACTTCCAGCAGCTGATGCAAACAGCACGGAAAGGCAACACGGCACACTTACAGGGAGAGACATTTTCAGACCGTGCCTAATGGCTTTCTTAAAACATTGGACATATCTACACACTTACAAAATACTGATGGAATTACACTAGGCATTAATTTACACTTGGAGAGAAGAAAAGCACCAGACATTTTAAATAAGGGTCAGTGTCTTTACACTTCACTAGAACATGACTCCGTAATAGGAAACATATGTGGAAAACGTTAACAATAAAGCAGGAATTTCCGAAACTTGCTTATTTCAATTCACTGAATATGGAGAGAGTTCCCGCATCCTCAGTCATTCCTCTCCACAAAAATCTTACCAATCAGGGGTGTTTATAAGTATTTATTCCTTCTTTCAACCACCTCCAGCACTGCAACATGTGGAAAAATACTGCTTTTCATTGGAACAACAATTTTTAGTACAAAATGGTTTATTCATGACAAAAATCTTCCATACAATTTCAGGATTACAGACAATTAAATTAAAAAAAAGTAATTATTTGGATGCACAGGCAATTCAACGTGTCTAAAACAATTACCATACATTCCCCACTTAAAACACATGTTCCGAAGTGATTAAGGCTGAAAAAGTCTCCATATGTAAAAATCAAACACTCCCAAAAGAAAGTGTCTGAAGAAACCCAGAACTGTTCTAACCATCAAGTCTTGTATCAGAGGCAGGAACATTGCAGTGCAGTAGCCCTAAACAGGATACATTTCTAATGAGTGCTTACATGCAAGAGTAGGTGGTACTTGAGGATTCTCTGGACAGGTTTCAAGAGATAGGAGCCCAGGGGCAAGGAATGCTGCAGTGCTTCTTGCCGTTCCCTGAAGAACTTCGCCAGTGTCTTGTTCCTCATGCATTCTGTCAACACAGCCACTGACCTGAAAACATAATACCTATCTGTAAGACTCTGTAAGCTGTAAGTAAAATCAAGGATCATTTCTTTCCTTCCTTGCAAAACGGGACAGCAGGTTCCTAAAACAATTGCTGCTTTTTCTTTTAATTGATCTTGTACATTCAGTTATATTTTCCTTCTGATACGCAGTCACACTCTTAACACTGGAAATTATATATTTGGAGCACTGTAGAATAAGACCATCATTTAAGGAGCAACAGTAATGAATTACAAGATCAGTCAAAGTAAAACTTTAGATGAGTATCTTTCATTTTTTGTTTTTTGACTTTGGAAAAAAAAATGAAAATCCAGGTCCTTCCCTCCAATTTGTAAGGGGGGAGACATACATATTTAGAGAGATATCTCCATATGTTTAAATAGAGAGAGATATCTACTTAGCAGATTGTAACTTGCATCACATGAACAGGCCAAGGGACAAATGAAGAAAGGGAATCCAGAATTCCTACCTTGGGTAGTTGGTGCAGTACTGTGTATATATATGGAAATCTTCACTCTGCATGGGGAGAAAAGGTTTACATATATTCAGATTTTGTCAACCTAGCAGCTAGCAAACGTGCAAGACAAAGATGACGACATCAAGGCAACACATTCTCCAGTTGCTGATCAATGAATTCCCCACTTTCACTGTGATAGTCTTCAAACTAACATAGACCTGTTTATTGAATTTCACTTTTTATTTTTGGAGAATTTTCCTTAATTTTTAGAGGAAAAAAGAAAACAACCAAACCAACAAAAAAACCTACACAGAGAAAAATTAAGTGGCTTTGTAACAGAGCCTCCATGGTTCTTTATGACAACCTCTGCATCTTTTATAAATAACAACACACAAACCTGCTTCAAACAACTGAATTGCACATACCTAGTTTTGTGTGTGCTGAAGCACACACCTGTAGAATTAAGTTTTGTGAGATATCTTCACTGTGATTTTCAAACAACTATAAATACTTTCACATGTGAGCACAGTCTAAGCATGAAAATTAGATGCCACAAAAATTTTTTTTTTCTTAAATTATGACTATACAAGCAGGAAGTTATTACTAAAACAAGTTGTAACTAGATTTAGGTGGATTTCTGCACTTGCCTGTCACTGTGAAATACCCCACTTAATGTTGACAAGCTTCTCAGACTAAGAGCTCGAGTTTCCTTTTTTCCTCAGCATAAGATTTTCTTAATTATCATCATTTAATCCTATGCAAGAACAAGTCTCCAGAAATGTCCCCATGTGCTTTAAATTTACACCTGCCTATCAGCTTCTATCCTAAATAACACACAATTTCTGCAGCTCGTTGGAGTCATAAAGACTAAGAAAGCACTGCAGAACACAAAGCACTCCTAAAATCAATCACCTCTTTTCTAAGCCCTAATCTGACAAAAACCAGTCTCCTGGTGGTAATCAAGACCCCAGCTTCCACATGAAGCATCTTCAAAATGGACTGTGACCCCCTGGCCCACAATAGCCGTGCCCCTTGGGCACCCTCCCAGCAGCAGTAGCTCTGAATGGGGAGACCAAATATCCAGAGACCAGCACTCTGCAGAGCACTGGGAGAGAGGGCTGATGCAGGCTGAGGCTTTTGTTTCTCATTGTTGGGCTGATTTTTCTTTTTTTTTTGTCTATTCATCAGAAAGAGCCAGCTGAAGCGGTCCCCTTCCCCCTTTCCAACAGTGCTGCGCTCCCTTCCCCCTCTCCCTGGTACATCAGACCACACCATTCATTTTTCCAATGGAACAGAGATTCATAATGACCATGGATGCTACTCAACCTCAGTGCAATTACTTTCAGTATTCCTTACTGGATTTCAATGTTAACTGTTTTGAAAAAATTAGCCAAACAAACTCTTAATAACTGTTTTCCTTGGGGACTGCAGTCCCCATTTACTCCCTAACATGCTGCAAACTTCTATTACTTCAAGCTGCTCTTTTCTCTTAGACACCAACCAACTAAATTTGGTCTTAATACAATACAGTTAGACAATTTAGCTCGGTCTTTCAAGCCTGAACTAATTCTGCTGTCACAGCTGGTTTTTGTGGCGGTTTGCATACACCCTGTGTCCACACCCAAAGACAACGAGCTTCTGTCACAACCTATTAGCACTCATGCCTGGAACTTGCAGTGACAGCTACAAACCATCCCTGTGCAAAACTAAGCATTAATAAACCTCAAGCACTGCACACATGACACAACAATCATTAGCAAACTAGCTAACTCATAATAAGTTCAGGTGCTTACGAGAGAGCATTGTGATGGAAAGAGGTGATTTATTTTATATATAAAAAAAAATTTTCATAAAATGTTCTGCACTTTGCCTGTGAAGTAATTCTATAAATTGCATTATTTTGTGATTGTAGCCATGGGAATATATCACCGTTTATACCAAAAAGCACCTAAATGAAAACCTTATACTAGTATATGGTCCTGGTAGATGAAAAGCTGGATATGAGACAACAGTGTGCATTTGCAGCCGGAAGGCAAACGGTATCCTGGGCTACATCAACAGAGGGGTGGCCAGCAGTGAGAGGGAGGTGACTGTCCCCCTCTGCTCTGTCCTTGTAAGGCCCCATCTGGAGTACTGTGTCCAGGTCTGGGGCCCCCAGCACAAGACAGAGAGCTGTTGGAGCAAGTCCAGAGGAGGTCCATGAAGATGATCAAAGGATTGGAGCACCTCTCCCACAAAGAAAGGCTGAGGAAGCTGGGCTTGTTCATCCTGAAGAAGAGAAGACTCCAGGGAGGCCTCTTTGTGGCCTTACAGTACTTAAAGGAAGTTTATAGACAGGAGGGAGACTGACTTTTAACATGGTCTGATAGTGATAGAACAAGGGGAAATGGCTTTAAACTGAAAGAGGAAAGATACAAGATGCTCAGAGAAGCTGTGGATGCCCCATCCCTGGAGGTTCAAGGCCAGGTTGGATGGGCCCTGGGCAGCCTGATCTGGGGGGTGGCAGCCCTGCCCATGGCAGGTGGCTGGGACTGGGTGGGCTTTGAGGTCCATTCCAACATAAGCCATTCTATGATTCTTTGATTCTACAAACATATATAAAATATCTATTTTATATATATATTTATATACTCAAATAGTCACTTGATTGTTCTGCTTTTCAAACAAAAAGGAAAAGAGTATCTGTTGTGAAATTTCAACAAGTGAAAGCATCTGTAAAACAAACAAGACCAAACATTTCAGAATTTCAGAATGGATTAAGTGTACATTCCTCACAGAATCAATAGCAAGTTCAAAATCTCCAGAAGCCTTTTCATGCTCTTCTACATTTTTCATTTTCTTTTCAACATGAGGTCAAAACTGTTTTCAATGGAATTCTTGGCTTTAAAAGAATTTTAGTCTAGCTATTAACTGCAACAAACTCGTACTAAAAAATAAAAAATCAGTTCCTCATGTCCTCAACCTCTCTAAAAGCTTTAAGAATGGTTTCACAATAATCCCTGCTTTCTGAACAGATTTTTCTCCGAATTTCATACCACACTTGCATGTGCACTTACTTCATTTCACCACAGCTCATTTAACCACACAAAACCATTGGATGGCATGTACTTGTACAGAGCTGTGTAACCACAACACCAGTAGAAAGTCAATTACACATGCTTTGTCTCCAGAATGAGATTGTTGGTAGTCGATCAGACTTACGAAGCTGGTATGAATCAACAACACGCACCTTGCTTAGGCATTGGCATCAGCAGGATTCATGTGAACACATTGGAAGAGTGGCAAATAGAGCTGTATAGTTTCACTTCATGGTATGTAAAGAAACCTGATCTCTTAGAAACACCGAAGGGGTAGAACACAAACAACTATTTTCTGTAAACTTTTACAGATTTATCTTCAAATACAAACCAGTCACACAATTTAGAACATAATTTGTTCTTTTTCCACCTCAAAGAAGGTTGAGACTTGATAAATCTCTCTCACTGGTCTAAAATGTACCCTATAATTCACTCTTCAAGAACCACACAATTGCTCTTCCTCAGCCTGAGGAAGGAAGCCATGCTATTCAGGAAGGCCATTCTCCCATGGACTGCCCGGTTACCCAGCATCTCTGCATCACAAGAGAAAGGTCTTTCAGTTCGCGTGCCCAGCTGATGCTACATACTTTACAGCAGACTCCCCAGAGAGAGCCCTGTATTACTGGGGGCATATCAGGGCACAAGCAATGCAAGCTAAAGCTAGCACTGTGAATTATATTCAGAAACAACAGAAGAACCAGAACTAAGTTGGATTTAATATATTTGTATCAATCCTTTCACACAGTAAGTGAAAGGCTAGCTATGCTCATCAATATTTCTTTGGACAGTCTTCTGCTTACTCAGCCTGAAAGTCATTACATTCGCCTTAACAGTCTTCAAACCAGATTAAAAGTTATCTCTGCAGGGAGACTGGAATTGCTTCAGAGACCATATCTAACCTGGGGGCCCAAAGCTGTTAGGGCAGAGGATAAAAACACTGAGACAAAAGCCAAGAGTTCATCTGCACTGACTGCAACTCACCCTGAAGAACAAAGCCAAACACAACAAGATCCCAGCTATACTTAGTTTGTCCCCTGCTGCTGAATCAATTCACAATGCGTCTCTTGCACATGAAGTGAAGAGCCAAGCACACGGCTACATCCCTGATCACCTCTCAACTCTTGGTGCACTGTGCTTTTTTATAGCCATAAAAGGCATTTTAAAAGAAAATGGAGACTGAAAAAATGAGCTGAGTGAGAGCGTAAACTGAAGCCAATTGCCTGGATCTCCTCTTCATTAATGAGATGTTAGATTAGAGTAATTCTCCCTTTCCCCTTGGTTAAGCTGTTGGTTTGTCTTTCAGAAAACATATGTTCCAAATTTCTGAGGTGCTGAGTGAGAAGAGTCATGTGCCAGAATTAAGCTTTCCTTTATAACTACTCACTTAAATGTAAATGTGTGGAATACTGAAGTCAATGTTCTAATTAACATTGGCATTATTACTATGAAAATGAAAGACTGAGTTGGCAAGAAAACATATAAACAAACATATGAATAATTAAGTTATAGTGAAGCTTGCACTGAAACCTTTTATCAGCCTCTGATTACAGTTAGCAGCAAAACATCTTCAAGACATCTAATGTACTAGAGTGACATAGTTGTTCTAGATGAAGAGGAAGGGCCTGGGCTGGCAGAAACTACACTACCATGACCCTCAGTGGCAGGTTACTTCAGTGTAGTAGCCCTTCCATGCTGCTTAAATAAATACACCGTTCATTCATTTTGCATCTTGGGGCAGACAGTTAAAAACAGTAATTCACAATCAGACAGCATGAAAAAGTATGTTTTTATGCCTTTGTGTCTCTATTTGCCCATAGGTAATTACTGAGTTGAAAAATGTATCTGGAAACAGAGAGACTTGGTATAATGGGGGGTTGGACTCGATGATCTCTAGAGGTCCCTTCCAACCCTACAATTCTGTGAATGTTGTAAGTTGTTATTAAATATTTATACTGTGTTATAACTTTGCAGGATTATTTTATCTGTTAGTGAGTTTTGTGTTACTGGCTGGTTTATTCTAAGACATCTTGCTGAAGTCTTAACAAATGAAAGCTGCCATTTTAGGACCTATTTCTTCGGGCAATCAACACAATAAGGGATAAAGACTCAAATCCACAATTATGGGTCTTTGTCAAAGTGTGCTAATGTGATTTGATAATCCTTGCTGCATTTCCCTCAGAAGTAGAAGTTGCAAGGCTGTTTATTACTCAAATATGAATGTCTTACACAGGAAAAACAATAATATCTGACTGCATGAGGGAATTACGAAAAGCTAGGGAACAAATACGGAAAACCAAGTAACAAAGTTCAAAGAAGCAGTCTATCAAAATCATTCCAAAACTTACAAAAACAAGTTCACTAGACATTTTGAGTAGTAGAAAGCATTTTAGTTCCAATAAGCTTCAGTTACTTTAACCATAACTATTCTGTTATTCATGCAAACCAATTTTGTGTCATTTCACATGAATCCTGAAGAAATGGCAATTACTTAATTCAGTTACTCAGTTTCATGAAATGCAAAGAGTAAACATGGCACCTACAGTGAAAACTCAATTATATATGTAAATTCCTAACAATTAAGCTATTCACAAGTGAGTAAGAGGGTGAAAAAGTGACACTAGAGCCAGAGCTAGCATAACCAAAGCACCAAAGTTCCACTGAAAACATTTAAGCAGCTCCACTGGAGCTACATCCATTAGCTAAAGCTGTGAGCTATGACTTCAGTATGATATTATCCCCATGCATAAGTCACAGTTAAGATCTAGCACACTCAAAGTAATCAAACAATAAATGGCTGAAGTCCCGTAGGACTGTAAGGACTGTGTACTGCCAAAAAAGGCTGTTTTATTTCCACTACTCAATGCTGGGAAGATACGAGCAACCAAGAATGGACAACTGGAGTCTGTTATGACAGTCACCAGTTACTGTAATGACATCTTCACGGCCAAAACTAGAACTATGGGGTATTTTGGTATTGTTTGATTTTGCTTTTAAGTGTTTGCACTCATCTGAATGAAGTTAAAAAATGCTCATTAGGACTGCAATCTCCAGCAATTTCTGAGCCATCAGGCAGTTGCCTGCCAATAATACAAACGCTAAAAGCATTTGACAAGGGAACAAAAAGCACAAGCAATTGATGATACACAGATGGATTTTGGAACTAATGGCCAGAAAGTCTATCAGAAAACTTCCTTCAGTTGGCAAATACAACTGAGGAAGTAACTTTTTCTTGGACTTGCTATTATCGCCTGCACCACCTCTGTTTCATGTCTCAGCCAGTAGCAGTAAGGCAGAAACATCTAAGAATTCCAAATTGTGACATCTGTAAATACCCTGAAGACCTCACAACTTGGCTTCAGCACAGGAACAACTTGCGTGACATTGCAAGGTATGACAATGGCGTCCACATTTTCTCTACAGTAGTAGTAACCACAGGAATAACTGGGACCCTCAGCTGTGGAATGCCCCAATAAAATAGCAGATAATAGGATAATTTAGGTTGGGTGAGAACTCTGAAAGTCATCTGGTCCTACCTCCTGCTTAGGGCAGAGTCAGTTAGGTCAGATTGGTTGTCTCCTAAAGTTCAGAATATCATAGAATGGCTTCAGTTGGAAGGGACCTTAAAGACCATCTAGATCCATCTTCAAGGACCGAGATGCTACAAGATGCATACAATCTATTTTGATGTTCAATCACCCTCTTATGGTTAAAAACAAACCAGAAAGTCATTACATCTAATTGAAGTTTCCCTTGTTGCAACTTGTGTCCTCTGCCTCTTATCCTATCATTGTGCTCCTCCAAAAACAAATATTGGCTTTGCCTTCTCTATATTCCCTTATTAGGTAGCTGTAGAGAGCAGCAGACATTTCTGCTCAGCTTTTCTTATTCAGACTAAACAAACCCCGTTCTTTCAATCTTTGTACATCACATTTTTCAGCCTCCTGACCTGCTGGATCACTCCAGCATGTTGCTTGCACCAGAAGACCAAAATTCACAACAGTATTCTGTATATAGTTTTGCAAATGCTGTACAGAGGGGAAGAAACAATTCTCTAAATCTGCTGACTGCATTTTTGCTAATACAGATTATGTGTTAGCGTATATGCAAGATACTGTTGGCCTTCACTGCAAGGGCACATTGCTGACATACTCCATTTGTTGTCCACAAGGACTCCAGATCCCTTTCTGCTGAGCTGTTTACTAGCCAGCCAGACCCAACCTGCACGTAGAATTGTTCCACTCCAGACACAAGACTACGTTTGCCCTTACCACATTCTCCTTCAATTCAGTACAGGCTGTTTGGAGCGATAACAACATGCCAGAAGCCCCACTGCAATGTGGCAAAAATACAGTAAGATCTCCCAGTGCTTACAAAAGATCAGCTGCTAGATAAATAACAGCTTGCTCCAACTCAATTCAAGCAAGTAATCTAGTGAAATGGCAGCACTAAACTGGTGTCATCACTTCCTTTTCCAATAAAATCCCTTGTGTCACGACAGTGCCAAACAAAGCAGAGTGGCCCAGTTAATCTTAAATACATATGTTGGGACTGTTTTATCAATGCTTGGTGCTGGCAATACTGACTTCAGGAAAATGACTAAAATATGACATAGATTTTTATTTTTTTAAATAGAACCAGGCAAAGGCAACCATAAAGAAATTACCTATATTTAAAGAACTAGATTCCCTTCTTTTGCTCATTTTTCCCTGGACATGTAATGGAGATGGCATTATTTCTTGACACATTTGGGCTCTACAGATGCAAGGCAAATGGGGGTTCTCTCATGAAATCTGCAGTGAACCTGAGCCATCAATAGCCCACATCGTTTAATCTCTTGTTGTCCTATCCATTATAACCATTTTCCTCCTCACTGTCTGTCTCAGTTTCCTACAATGAAGGACACCTACTTTCGTTCCTTTTATCTTCTGCCTGACAGCTTTCTTTTCTCAATATTTTTTGGCTTCTGAATTACACAATAGAATAAAGATGTTCAGAAAACTCAAAGTGTTTCAGAAAGAGTGAGGTTTGAATCTTAACATCAGAATTTCAGCCATTCCCTTTAAAAAGAAAATGAAAGCTATGGTTGCTTGGTTCAGCAAAAATAACGCATCTCAGAAAACAACATGGCAATAAGTTACTGCCTTTTCTAAAAATGCAGCCAAGTCATATTCTGTTGTAATTTTAAAGCAAACAAAGCGTAACAGTAGTACCAATTGATCACTCATATGAAAAAAAAAAAGGAAAAAAAATTGATTACTGTAATACCCCACAAAAAAAGGATCTAAAAATTAACCCTAGACCAATAACTTCATCGGTTCAATTACAATTCTCAAATAAAATAACATCTTTTCCTTGATTTTTTAACAAAATCAGAGATATACCACTATTGCCTACTAAGAAAAATTCCTCAATTCTCCACAGATTTGCTAACTTTCTCATGGCTGAAGAAAAACTAGGTCTTGAAAATTAATAAATTAATTTTACTCTCTGATATCATTCTGCAACAGTTATTGTGCTGCAACTTCTTGCAGTAGCCACTTACCTTAGACACAAAACAGTCTGCTATAGCCACAGGATCATTTTCACAGTTTTCCAAATCTTGCAGAAGTTCACTAAAACAAACAACAGGAAAAGGAAAGAACTATTGCACATCTCAGAATAGGCATACATACATACCCCAGAGACAGACATGCTTCCATCATTCATGGCAGTGATGCCCAAAGCACTTATGATGCAAGGAGTCCTAAGAAGGGAACTAGGAACCCTCTGATTCCTCCCAGTAACCCTCCCAGTCTCCAATGAATTGGCCTGAGTAAATGGTCGTCTTTGCTTCTTTTCAGATTATAAAACCATCTTTTAAACCATGGTCAAAACTGGACTGAGTCAAACATACTGTTCTGTTTCCTCCAACAGAAAACAAAGTTCTGTTCAATGCTATGGTCACTGATCCTCTTCCATATAAGTCAGGCACACAGATTCAGACCTCCACAGTTGCACAGTATCTCCACATGTACCATTCAAGACATTTTTTCTCACACAAAGTCAAGCTGTTACCTGCACATGCACAGAAATTCCAACGCTGATACCACAACACGTGACCAAATTATAGAACTGCATATCTTTCTGCCAATATTAGCCACATTAATTGCCTTTATGTATTTTAACAAAAATGATTTGAACAAATGCTGGCTTCATGGTAACCGCAGCAATGGAACACATCCTCCTATCAGTAAACTAGCAAAGTGAAGTGACCACAAAATTTTATAGTCTCTTCCCCCTAGATACGCAGCCATTGAAGTTTTCTGTCTGGAAGCAGACAAGAATGCTAAGGAAATAGTATTCCCACATACATAAACATTGAAGTCATCACAATGACCATGGGTTGCTGATCAATTCAAAGTGAAGTACTGGCCTTCAGATTGACTGTTCTTCTATGATATGCATATTGGTGTGGTCTGAGAGTTGTTTGGCCTGTACTCCAGCTAACACAGTCAAGTCAAACAAAATTAAAGCATACTGAAGCACATGCCCTATCCTATAAAGATTTTCTGTGTTCCAGGATCTTGACTTAACTGAGGTGGACGAGGAGCTAGTCTGAAAAACACAGATGAGAAACAGGGATGTATTACACATATAAGAAGAATGGTAATAACTTCACTCAGGAAGATTTTTCTACATTTAGTGGGTCTCTTCACTGAATAAAAATGGTGAGCCAGGAAAAAGTTTTCTGAAAGGGAATATAAAAACTGTACATGCAGAAAAAATAAAACCTTGTTGAGAAGATTTTATATTTTTGACATGCCAAACAGGAAATTAATTCATTATAACAGGAGCAATGCAATAAGGGAGCATGGTCACTATTGAATGAAATTCAGGTCTTGAAAGTCAATTTAGAGAAAGTAAGAGTTCAAACAGCAGAAGAAAACCTCCAAGGTCTCTCCTTGATCCTAATATTCTTTAGTTTTAGTGAAAGATGTACTCAAAAAATTGAGAGGAAAAGAAAACAAATGGTTCTCTTATAGTCTGATAAACTTTTTTTCCCCTTCTCAACAGATGATTTTTCGTTTAATGCTACTTTTCTCCCTGTTCACAGCTGGTTCCCTGAACGTGTTTTGCATAAGTGTTGCTATGCCTGTATCTAGGGAACTACCCTTTTCCCCTCTAAGCAGAAACAATTTCCCTCTGCAAGTAAGAAAAGGAGTAAAACAGAAAACTTTCCTGACTTGCTCTTTGCTTCTGTAATTACTGGAGGAAGGAAGGGGGGAAATCAGCAATCAGTCACAATAAACAAAGACAGACAAAGAACTTAGGTTCAGTGGTCACTAAGCCATGCTTTATGGCAGTAGTTTAACCTCCACACCTCAATTTCTCCGTCATCAAAATGGGAATAAAAATATGACCCTTGCTTGACAGCCCACACTCATGAAGATCTTTTAAATTAACAAAAGAAAGAAGCTGTAGCGATGCTGAGCATAACCATTAATTATAGTGACTGTTTCCCGCGAATAAGTTTTGCAAATAACATCAAATGCATTAAACTGGCTGATGATTCCTGATTGCTTAGAATACTAGCATCTCAGTTGCTATTTTATTCCTACTTGTCTCCTTTACTATCATATTATTTTTCCTACAGAATTTGGTTAATGTTGCACTTAAAGATTTCAAATATTCATGCAGGGAGTCTAAGTTTATGCAGTAAATATGCTGGTGGCTTGTGGTGTCAGTGCCAAGCCCACAATGTAAAGGATATGCTTTGCATGATTTCATAAGCTACACTGCACCCTCTTCAGTCTCATCTGGCTAATAAGAATGGGATTGGTAAGAACAGCCTGCCACTGTGTAAAAATAACAAATATGTCACGCCCAGGAATCCTGAAAATCTTAAATAAATCCCTATAATACCAGGTTGACATGTAGAATGATAAATTTGCTCTTTCACATCTAAGAACCTGATAGTAAAAACAGTGGAAAGAAAGCAGATGTTCCCTTTACCTGGATAGCAAGGCGTTTTACACTTCTCACAGATAGCAGTACAGCTCTTGACAACTGTGACTCGCTTATGCCAATGGCCCAGACAGGAAGAGAGCATGAGGGTATACCAGCAGAGGAATGTGACACTCTTGCAGCCAAATCACTAACAAAGCTCAAACTGAAGCTTGCCACAAGTGTTAGTGCTGTTTAAGATCATGTTCTGAGTTACACAGTTGGGGTTGTTATGGGCTGGAAATATCTGAATCTGTACAATCATCATCAATAGCGAACGCTAATTCCTTTGAGACGAGAGGTAACCATAGAAAGACTGATAATTTTTCATGCAATACATTCATTATTTTTTTCAAGTCAAATGACAAAAAGTCTCATTACAATGTCTTTTAGAATGTTCTTACTTTTTGGAGTATGAACTGTTTTCAAGACTTAACTTCCCCTCCAGTTAAGCCAAGTAAGGCACTTTTTCATCTTATTCATTAAATATTATCACAGCGTTATTTTAAAACTGGCCCCAGGAATTTTTCACCTCCCTCTTCATCTGAATTGGAGAAAAAGGTGATAACAACAGCTGCACCAGACAGCCAGTTTTGCTGAAATGGATGGAATGGAAAGAGGCAGGAAGGGAACAGCACTATTTGTCCTGCACCCATGACAAAAAAACATTTGATGACCAAATTCTATGTAGTCTAACCATAAATGTTGAAGTAACAGCACTACTGAAAAGCTTAATTCTCTCTATGCCTAACAGAGCACAGCATTCAAAGCTTACAGGGACAAAGCAATTACAATCTGTTTTTCATGGCTGAATAATTTAATTTTCTAGATTTTTATATAATGAATCCAAAAAGTTAAGACTTTCACTAAGAAGAAAAAACAAGAGAAATGTAGCCTTATTGCAACCTCACTGCTACAAAGATTCAGTGACAGCCCTGCACAGTAACTGCATACCTCAGTAGTCATTAATTACACAATCTGTGTCAGCAGCAGTTTTCAGCTCAGCCTATCTGAACATCAGCTGAGTGTTGGTAGAAGTACAAACCTTACACACGTTTCTCCACAGACTTCCCATTTCAGAATGAAGTCATACTATTGGGTTGAGAACGTATCCTAAACTGACACTGGAAAGAATCTCAACAAGAGTGGCCAGAGAAGAAAGGTTTAGATGCTGGCTTAGAGGACACTTCCCCCTTCTGAATAAATCAATAAAAGTGAGGTAGCTTTTCCTAAGACATGGAGCAGGACTGCTGGAATATAGTAAGTAATTCTACTTCAAGAAATGGCTTTCCAAAAAAAAAGTCATACGTACAAGACCAGCAGTTAGCATCCTGACCATCATTTCTATCATTAAATACAACATCTAAAAATCAGAAAGCATTTAGCTGAGAGAAATTCTCATTTATTGAAATGCAATTTCTCACATCTGTACAGTCTACAAAAGCCCGAGACTAAAACCTCTCATCACTGATTAATCATCACATTCAAAGTTGAGAAAAGCAAGGTCATTCTGAAACCATTAAATCATGCTCACAAAAAGCATCTAAAACTACTAACGCAGAACTGCCAAGTGGAACTTCCTCAAAGACAAAAATAAATAGGCTCTAGAGCACATTTAGGACCCAGAAGCTACATGCCAAGTTTCACACAGGAGAGAACTTTAGACTTGAAGCTGTATTAGGATCTATGAGTGTCGAATCTTAAAAAACTCACAATTTCCATGTAGAATTTTAACTCAAGAGGTCTGAAATACATCAATATTTTACTAGAGGCTTTGAACAACTTTCCAGTGAGNTTTTTTTTTTTTTTGGTAACTCAATTATTCTGTATCATAACTAATCATACTAAAAGATATTTTTATTAGGTAATATTTGCAATGACACTGGTATAAATGTGCCCCAACTACCAAGCCAGCCATTTCACTAGCTTCTGAAGGATCAGAACATATAATGGCCAAGTCTGTTTTTTCCTATCCTGTGACCACTGGGAAGCTCCCAGCCACTGTCTCATGGCTCTAAAAAACACATGATCAGGCTACCACTGTGTATTTTGCAAAGTGTTAGACATTCAGCCAAGTCAGAAGTTGTGGCTGAAGCAGGACTTGGCAATATACTTTCCTGAAAGTCTATTTCCCATACTTCACTGTAGCTGCTTTAAATTTCAGGAAAGCATTTTAGGTTTCATCTTTGTCCATAACTTCTAAATAGATCCATCTCCACTCTTCCTTTTGATACCAAACAACAACCCCCAGCAGGAGAAGCAATTTAAAGCAATTTCCCATGATGATAGACAAACACTGAAGAAGCTCTTCAACATGAGTCCACCATTTTAGATCCTTCTTTTGATTCAAGGAAATCATTTGTTGTTCTTCAAAGATCGTGATAGTTTGGGAGATCATTATAAACTACAGTAAAGACAAGAGAGCTTCTACAGGAGTAATGGGATTTAGAAGACATGGGAACTTTATGCCATTAGGTTTGTTGAATTGATTGAATGTTCAGGTTTTCCCTAAATGCTGAACAAGTTGATTATTTTTTATAGTAATAGAGAATTCAGTCAAAAGTCACAGTAGCGTGTTCCTAAAAATGCAGGTACTGTAGGTCTCACACGATCTGGCAGCAGCTATAGAAGAAAGAGAAATTTTACTTCGAGTTCCGATTATAGGTTAGAATTCTATTTGCAGAGATTCAGAGAAGGCTGTAAAGGTGCCTAACAAAAGAGTTCAATAAATGAAAAAGCACTTGAATGCAGTTTTGATAAATTATTTCATGGAGAATCTAGCAGTTTAAAGTGTTACAAAAACCAGGTGTATATTAGTACACAAAAGGACCTAATATAGTAGGAATAAAATATTGTCTCTTTAGTAAGAGAAGAATTTAATTCATGGTGGTTTTGCATTAGGCTCAGCTGAGGCATGGAGCAGGTTAGACTTATATTTATGGAAATACCCAACATGAAAACAGAAATAATAAATGAAGACCACACTTGATTCATTAAATCAACAGCTACATAATTCGGTTTCAGCAAACCAAGCCAGTCGAGAATCAAAGAAATGCCATTTCTCAATTTATATATCTTGGCTGCATTAAAATGATAAAAGAGTATTTGCTTGGTTTGCTCCCTCCCCATCAATGGAGGCTATTGACCTGTTTTCATTTAGTTGAACATTAATTTACCTGTTGAAATGGTAGATATCTCTTATGTTTCCAAACAGGGCTGATCGCTCTTCTGTCCCCAGAGACAGCTTGGATTGGTCTGTGATACAATCGAGGTAATCCTACAAGAGAAATGAGAAGGGTGCCTTTAGACATTTCCTCCTTTTCTAGATCAGTAAAAGGAGCTACCTTTCATTGTACGAGATGAGTTCCTTCATATCAGTTTCACATTATTATTACAGTAAACCCTTCAGTAGCCTCTCTGTGAACAGTCATTCTATTATGAAAGCTAACAGTACTTATCTGTTCACTGAAACCCAGAAAATAACAAAAGACTGAATGCTAAGTTATAGCCCTTAGACTGGACAGCCAACATTTCTCTCGCTACTGATATACAAATGTATTCAGATTTCATTCACAAGGACAGCTTAGTTGATCATTTAACTGGCTCAAAGACAAAAAAAGTGCAAATAAGAAATGACAAATGTCACGTAATTCAGTCTTTGTAACAAAAAACCTATATAATCAAGAACAGCAAGCATAGAAGCAACACAGACTCAGAAAAGTAACCATTTAAAAAAAAATCATTTAAAACCGTTATTTTAGGTCATACTTTATATTCATATTTTGTGGAGAAGATCTCAATGTATATACATGCATGCAATTGAATCACACAGTTACAATGCAAATTACATATATACTCTATTATATACTCTGGTATATACTCTAGGAAAGATATGCTTTTACATTTATAAGAGGGTCTCATCCAGTGACTTTAATTGAATAGGAACAAGAGAGCAAGAAAAATATCAGGTCAGCATTGTTTCAACAGGACACCTTTCCCCTGTCTTCCCTCATTTTGATAAAAGCTCAGCTCTCAAAGCATCACCTTCCATTCTGTTACTGCTACAGTGTTAAAATTCCCTCAGCTGTGGGCAAACATATCCACTGTGCTTTTTAACTAACTTCAGTTTATATGCCAAGAAACCCAAAGGGCTGCCACATTCATGAAGAAATTCTGCTGGAAAATGGAAAACAATAAAGGAAAAGTGAAAACAGCTGAAACAATGCAAAAATAAAAGTAAATAAAATCCTTTAGCCTGGGGTTAGACAACTTGGTGTGGCAACCTACCAAAAGCAACATAACATTCCACTGCTCTGCAAGGAAAGAACCCTGCAAAATGTCAACTAGACTGTGAAAACTTCTAAGATGTAACAGTGTGCCAGAGTCATAAGGAAAAAAATATTACCTGGACGTACACTGGACAAGATTTATTCTCTGTACATCCAGTGAAGAGAAAGGGTATGGATCAACCACTGATCTAATCTTTGGATTTTAGATGCTCTCATAAGGAAGGTTATGAATTCAAGTCTCCAGCACATATTCTTTGCAGCAGAGTCCTAATCCTAACATTCAGTAAGCCACATTCCCTATCTGGTTACCTCCAATTATACCTATCTCTCATCATCACCAAAAAGTCCCAGAAAGCCATCTCATCTCTTTGGTGATGGACATTTGTACTCTGCCTTCTTGGAGCTCTGCAGTCCAAGCTCGCGCTTGAAATACAGTTGCACAGTAAGTCATTGGAACAGTGTCCCTGGGGGCTGCCTGATTTTGTGGCTGGCTTTTTATTTACACTCAGAAGTTGCAGATGAGTATAAGTCTAGTGAGGCAGACAGGATTGCAGCATGTAGGTCAAATGCAAAAGTAGATGCTAGATTCAGGGCTAATCCAGTGACAGAAATAAATAACTTTTTCTGTCCACTAATACAAATCCACATTTAACAGCAAAGAACAGAAAAGCTGCAGTGGAGTTGTGATCCTCTGAAAACATCTGTGCACTGCAGGAGCATCCTGAGCTGGTGTGATGTGGTGTGTTGCAGAGGAAAGGAAATCTCACAGTAAGTAATTCCATGCAGTCTATTTATTGGATAAAGAGGAATTCCTCATTCACCTCAGAACAGCTGGAGCTTGGGTTTCCTCAAAGTAACAAATAGTCCAGTGTCATTTATTTTCCAGTATTGTAGACAGTTTTACAAGCATGACCTTTTGTCCTCCTTTTGTCCTTTCATCCTAGTTTTTCTCCACATATATATACTCAGTCTTTTACCCACCCTTAGAAATAAGGAACCAGGCACTTTCTAATGCTTCTGCCAAGAAAAAGCTTGCAGGTGCTTTGGCAGCACTCCAGCAGCATGTGCCAGGATCAGGTTATACCATGCACTGACAGCTTTTGCTCCCTCCATGAAAAGTTCCCCAAGACCACATCTCAGGCCTCCTTCCCCTCCCAACATCAGATCAGAACCTAACTGGAAATGGATGACTGGGGTTTTGCTTGCTTAAAAGAAGCCAGTTATTTGCTAACAATGCTTGGGATTTGGAGGTTCTTTGTATCTTACCTCATACTGTTAGGGAATCGCTCAGGTTTGGGGGACTGCTTTCGTGTTTTAACTTGAAAACACGTCACTGACTTGAGGCTTGTGCAACAGTGACACTGCTGCTGAAGGTGTGAGCAGACACCTGGGCTAGCCCAAACCACCTGGCATGCAGCAGAGTGGCAGTCCGGGCAGCAGGCCTGCAGGCTTCCACGTGCGTGCAAGGCAGGAAGATGCCAGCTGCTCCCCACAAGGCAGCCCAACAAATTCCAGCACAGTGCAGAAGCAGCAGCACACGGCTTGCACTGACACAGCAAGTGGGTTATATTGCTTTATAGAGTATATGTGCTTCATGAACTCATCCAGGAAACTGAAGAACTATCAGCATATAGCCCTCTGCAAGGACGCCAACGGGAGATCAAAGCTACCCAACCATGGGGTTTTTCCTAATTATTTCTCAGCAAATGGTACTTTACCCCCATAGTAGTCACTGCAACCTCCTGCAGCATATCAACAGCTGCTATCATCTGAAGCCATAATGAAAGGTTTGGAGCTATGAGATAACAGGGCAGGCTGCAGCTGTAATGACATGGTACAGAAATCAATGAAATTTATCGGAACAGAGTGCTGGGTTTATTCGCTTTATTTGCTTCTTGTCATCATCTACGGATCCTCTGTCAGCACCGAATGATTTGTTTATAACCTTTGCCTTTGCCAATGCTTTATTGCCCCTCTGCAGTTACAGCAAAACATTTAGCTTACTTTATAGGAGAAACAAAAATAAATGCCGGTCTCCTTAGATTGATTTATGGAGCAAGGTTTGCTCTAACAGTGTTGCACAATTTTTCCACCCTATTTCCTGAATCTCTCCAAAAACTAGAGGAGTCTTGCCAGACAGCTCTGCCTCCCTTGCTGGGTTTGACATTCTCCCTATTTGTCTTTCATCACACTGAATCTATCAGGAAAAGTGTCTGCTAGAAGCTTCACAACTGAGAACGGTCTCCTCCTCCATAATCACCTGAGGAAGAGCTCCAGAGGAATAAAATGATGACAACGCTAACCTCAGAGGATAAAGAAAAAAATTGTATGAATTGAAAATGAGAGAAAACTGTCAAGAAAAGAACAAAATAAGCAAAAATCTCTTCACAGATAAAGCAGTTTTTTTTGTGACCAAAGTTCAGAAACTGAATGCAAATTCATGCGGGACATTTTCATCTAGACACCCAGGTTTTCCCTTGAAAACAGGTCCACACTTAGCTTTAAAAGCAGAATACAAGCTGAACAATAATAAATAGTAAGTCAGAAAATAGCATAGTAATGTTACAATTACATCTAAAATTAGTAATGTCAATGGTAGTGTTAACTTGGCAAAACATTAAAAACTGGGGTAAAAGCCACATTACTTTGTAAAATATTTTTTCATGCCCTGCAAGAAACGTATATATCAGAAAAGTTCTTAGTACTTCCTCTACAAAGCAGAACTCTGCATATATGGAAAACAAAGATAAGAAAAATTGTTCAAGGAGTAGTGCTGTTGCATATACACACCTTTACCAAGAGGCAGGCACACAAAACATTGAACATTTGAATAAATATCACTACCACAAAAAAAAAATAAAAAGAAAAGAAAAAACTAAAACCAGGTACTTATCAAAACTCCAATGGAATCTCGTGCTGCAGCAGGAGGAACATGCAACATAAAATCAAGCTGGACCTAAACTGAGGGAGTACAATAACATCAGACCCCAGTTTTCTGGTATTCCCTAGGTCTGTAATACTGGCAAGGCAATCCTTTCTCCTAGATGCTATACCAAACCTGTGGGCATGTCTCCGGTTCAACTGCCATCACAGGTGCAAACGGCACAGATCACAGGTGCCACTGATGTGCTCCAGCAGCCTGGGCTGTCTATACAATGCTTCCATGCTGCTTTGAGGAAAAGGCCACAGGCCAGAAAGAAAACATGCCACAGACTGGATCCTGCCTGTAGCATACCAGCTAGACCCACACTGACCAAACCTCAGCTCATACTTGTAGCCAAGAGAACAACTGGGCTGTTGCACAATGCAGTAGCTGCTGTAACATGCTCCATGCTGTTGATTACAGAAGTAATTATAATCTGTAGCAATGCCCCTTTGGCCTGATTGTTTTCTATTTTTTTTTTTTACTGTAATTTACTTCATTTACAGATTCATCTAGTATGTACAGCAGCACTGTCTGAATGCCTTACAGGGAAATAACATAGCATGCTATCCACAACAGGTGGCCAAAGACTCTGAATGCTGATCAGAGCAGTCCACTGCAGCTCTTCTCAGTTACTGAAAGCACAGCTGTAACCTGCAAAATGAAGGTGCAGTTGTAAACAATACATACATTGCCTTCTTGACCTGGTTTCTTTGGCTATTTCTGGCTAAGGACTCAGATATTTAAATGAAACCAATCTCCTCGGCATATCAAAGTCTTTAAAGATTTCTCCTTAAAACAATTATCATTATTACCTTTGCCTTCAGTAATGGAAGTGAGGACAAGTCCATCACTTTAGTGCAGGTCTCATAATCTGTACAGTGGTTTACTTGGAGACACCTGCAGTAAAACTTGTAATGCAACCAAAATTAACACATTTCTGACTTTCTCCCACCCAGCTTGTCTTCTATAGTCTTCCTCCTTATTCTCCGTATAGAGTCATACTGGTCACATATCTATAAGGCAACCTCATTTTGACTGAAATCATCCTTCTCTTCTATGAGTGAAAATGCTTGCGCAGTTACTCTTAACATCATTTCTCAGCTCCCATCCCCTTTTCAAAGCTCTTGCCATTTTCAGCCCTCACTGAACAGCCTGACATGCTCCCACTCGGAAAGCAGAAACCCATAACCATCAAGGTAACTAGTGCCCTTAACCTCTGCTTGGGGAGTTCCTCTGCAGGAGAGAGCGAAGCAGCAGTAGCTGTACTTCAACAGATTACCTGTATTGATTCAACAAAGGGAGGAGTAACTTTTCAAATGCTTTTCCTGTGACAGTGAGAATTTGGTAGCCAGTAGCAGGTAAATCCACCTCCCATGAGTAACACAACCATTATCTTAAGCTGTAAGCAGCAAGATTATGTTGTTGTACAGTAGGGTATTACAGAGAAATACTTACATTTTTCTAATAGGAATATTTTTAGCTGTAGTTGCGGTTT
>WBMW01003011.1:314178-353983 GCA_013396635.1 Penelope pileata | reverse complement strand
AAAAAAAAAAGCTGTATTTTACTTCTGCTATAGACTTGGCCAGTAAATCAAACTTAAAAAAAGAAAAAAATGCTTGCAATGTCTCCCATATAGCTTCTCTATATGCAAAACTAGAAATCAATAAAGAAGGAAATTTCTCTAAACACGCCTTTCCACCTTCTACTTTAAGTGACAAGTGCAGATTTTATTTTTTATTATTATTATTTTATTTTACTTTTTGTAAGGGTATCTGAAGCTTGAAAATCATTACATAGGCCAAAGCATGAACAGGTCCTGTGCACCTCCTATTCCCCTTTTCCATTCCTTTCACGCTCCCCAGTAGCTTGAACATAAATCTCCCACTTGACAGAGCCAGCAGAGAAAGCCCTTCCGTTGTGCGAAACTCAGCTCCTCGAGGCCTTGTCTGTGGGCTCTGACACAGCCACCTACATGCTGCCAGCATCCTAACCCCGCCATTAAGGGAGAGGGGTGAGGAGAATACATGCCACCATCGACAGCCAGCAAGTCTCCAAAAAGGAGCGGTAGAAGTAGTAACCCCTATGTTTTATACAATCTGTCACTGTGCACGGTTTGTGACTGATCTCCTTCCTCTCCTATTTCCAGGCAGAGCAGCAGTCTCTGAAGTGGCAGAATGCCACCTCGCTGACACCAGCCCTTGCTCCCAGCACCACATGGGTGGAGGTGGTGGAGGAAGCTGTATAATCTCACCTTTGTTTATGGCTGGCTTCCTCTGCCTAGCCCATTTACACAGGCAGTCGGCTCACAGCCTACAGATTACAGCAATAAAGCCGGAGTCGTGATCCAGTAAGATGATACCCCACTGACTGCATGCAGAAAGGGCAGAGACTGATGGCAAGAGAGCACTCATGAGAACATGATATGAAGAAAGACTAAAAATAGAGAAGCACATTTCAGTTTTCTTTCCACTGTTTAACATTGCAGAGTAAGGTGATCATGACAGACTTCTCCATACATTTTCCACAGCCAGGGATGCGCAGAATCAGATGCTTACAGAGCATTGTATCAACTTAACTTTCATCTACAGAACAAAAGAAGGGTATTTTTTCCACATAGCTATTCTCAAACAAGTGACAGATTTTCTACAACCAACATGATTCCCTCACTCACCTTACAGATGTTACAACGCTGCTTCACTTACAGATACTAAGGACTGGAAATAGTGACATCTAGTAGGTTCCCCTTGGCTGCTTCTGCATGCACAGAAAGCCACAAGGGGAGTATATGTCAGCCAAAATTAGCAGTGAGGAATTCCTGAGTCCTAACACTATGACTTGCACTTCTAAAATATGCTTGCTCTTCGGTTTAGATTGCCTTTGAGCAGTTGTGCCTGTGTAGAGTATAAGCACACACGAGGTTGTAGAAAGTCTGAAAATTTCTAGGGCATATCAATGTCAACAACACAGCAATCAGGAGATTTAGTTGCAGTACCTCAAGAATAGACTGCTTTCATGGTTTTTGCCTTCTTAGTAGAAGTGAATTTTCGCTTGAATGAAAGACTATCAAAGTTTAGTAATATTTCCCTGTTCACCTGCAAGTATTTCATGCCAAAATCTCCCACTCTAAAAAGACACCCTGGAAGGCAGCCTGTCAATTAAATCAAGGTGTAATTTGATAGAGGTACACTAAAAGCACTCATAATATGAAACTGGGATTCATGGATCATGCACAGACAAGTCCCCTAAATCGTCCATCATCTCTAAAGATGATACGGGTAAGCCACTGGGAACAGAAACTCGCATGTAATGCCACTTATACACTTCAGCACACTAACTTACTGAAGTTGTAACCCACAGATTAAAACTACGTTCCATTTTAATCTTCAGATATCAGCCAGCATCAACTGATAAATCACAGCTACAGGAATTTTGCCCAGAAGCTGGTACTAAGAATTGCTACTCAGAGGTCCGATAAGATGTGAATTTGGAGAGCAGATGGAGATTATGGGATGATAAGAAATGCTATCAGTAGTTAACTGACATGTCATTGAAGAGCTATGTGAGGCCCCATCTAACTGGCTTCCTAAAGATAAGAGGAAACACAGAAGAAATAAACTACAATAATGAGGACAGCCAAATGAAAACATTAGCCAGCAATTAGGACGTCAAACAGTTTGGGGTCGCTAAGCAGATGAAGTAAGTACTCTGCAAATTTCTGTATCTAAGGCTACAACTGAGGATTAACGTCATCAGAATAAATCATCAGCAACATTCAATAACTTAGTGCTTTTTTTAAAAAAGTACCAGCTAAAAATGTGCAATTATTATTAATTTTTTAACTAAATTAATAAATCTCAAAATTCTTCAGGATATCTACATTAATTCTCACAACAGGGCTTACTTGGCCTGACTATAACTTTATTTAAGCACAGTCAAGAAAAGCACAGAAATTTTGTAAGGCATATTTAGTCTTTGAATGCCTGAGTCACCCAGGAAAGAAACCTGAATCTTATGTTTGTAGACAATTTCCCTGTGACATGAACTTTCCCTAGTTTGTAAGGCAAATGAATGTTACAATTTTTTAAAGAGATCTTGATATGCTTGCAAATTAAATTAGACATTCCAGAAGAGAAATGTTTATTTTAAAACTCAGGAAGGGAAACTGCAACAGTCTGTTTTCCAAAGTATGAAAACACAAACACAGCACGTTGGAGAAAATGCACACACATCCTAAACACATATTTATCCTAACCTTAGGAACCACATGATTCCCAGAGACTTATGGATGGATTTTATTAGCAATATATAAACAACAGTTAAATGGAAGGTCATAGTAGTGGGTGGTTTGCAACTGAAAATTTAAGAGAGTATCTTATTTGCAAAAGGGTCTTCTCATGAAACCACAAAAAATTGCAGCTAGCACCACACCTTCATGCATGGGAGCGGTGAGAGGGAAAAGAGAGAGAATGTTGTGGAGTTTCTTAAGCCTTCCGGATTAAGAGCACAGATCAGTAGAAGAACACGTTTCACGGACAAGTAATATTTAATAATGATGATATAACAAATTAAAAAGCAGTCAAATGTTTTCACGGACCAGAATTGAAATGGCAATAATAAGTAGTTAAAATTCCAGAAACTATAGTTTGGGTGCAGACTTAGTAATTTGTTTTGATACTAGATACCGTTTTCAAATTTTGGAATTTCTTTAAAGGAATCCCAGTCTTTCTGCAAAAATGCATCATCTTATTAAAGCACTTAAATATTTACTGAAAATGTGCAGTATAAGCCCGCGGTTCCGTTTCCCAGCTTCTCAGCTCTGACCTACTTCTCCCAGTGGTGCTACCCACTCCCCTCAGACTCGCCTGCCCAGAGCTGTTGCGCTGCTCTTTAGAGCTCCCCATCACTGCCAGCGAGTAAATGGCAGCTGCAGGACAGAGGTTAAGTTTCTAAATTACAAAAGGGATCTACGCATCCCATGTAAGAGTAACAACCTCACACTCCAGCCTCAGTATTGTTGGAAGAATGAAGTTTCATACTCAAGACACCTTGCAGACCAGAAACACTCCTAAGTTGTGCATTCCCTATATAACTATACCTTTTCCTTACCTTCCCCCTCCAAAAGGGGAATAGAAGATTAACTTTCACTCTTCTATCTATATTTATTTGCATTCAGAACACACATGAGAGGCTGCAGACAACAGGTCAAGCGATTACACCCAGTGCTGCAAGAGAGAGGCTACAACAGCAGTTGCAGTCGGGCTTTTAAGCAATTCTTTAGCTCACTGGCACAGCAGCAGCTATCCCTGCCACTCATCTTCCACCCAGGGATTAGAAGAGACTAATTGTCTTTAGAGACACTTCATTGGTTACTGCAGCATAACTTGCTCTTTTGTGCTGTCCAAACAGAGCTGACCTACAACAAACACAAGGTCATATATTTGTTTTGTCACAATGCATACAGTCATGGCCATACACTGAAGTTCTGCAATTGGTCCCCGTCTCAAAAAGTTCCTACAGTCTCAGTGTAAGTTAAGAGCTGGATGCAAAGTTCAGATGCAGAGAACACAGGATAATGCTGACATTTTATCCAATATCTTTCAAATACTCAGAAGTGTGCTGAACAAAGGACGTTCATGAAAATTACTAGCAAAAATAAGACCGAGCAATGACAATGCAGCTAAGAAAAAAATATGTATCCATACATTTAATCATGGCTTTGCATATTTCATAGAATCATAGAATGGCTTGGCTTGAAAGGGGCCTCAAGGATCATCAAGGATCATTCCAACCCCACTGCCAGAGGCAGGGCCACCAGCCTCCACATCTGGTACTAGATCTGGTTGCCCATGGCCCCATCCAACCTGGCATTGAACACCTCCAGGGTCGGAGCATCCACAACCTCTCTGGGCAGCCTCTGCCAGCACCTCACCACTCTCTCAGTAAAGAACTTCCCCCTGACATCCAATCTGCAAAATGCAAAAAATTGATTTCCCTCCTGTTTATAATCTCCCTTTGAATACTGAAAGGCCACAATGAGGTCTCCCCACAGCCTTCTCTTTTCCAGGCTGAACAAGCCCAGCTCCCTCAGCCTGTCTTCGCAGGGGAGGTTCTCCAGCCCTCTGATTTCCTATGAGGTTAGTATACAAACAGCACCCTGTTCAAGTCACAATATAAGCAGTTCCCTTTCACCACACAAGTGGTTAGCTAGATTACTTCTGGTTATTTACAACTCTATATTCCTGCTTTACAACTATAAAACATCTTTTTCCAAAGCCCAGAACCATTGTCACGTGCCCAGAAAAAAGAAGGTTTGGGTTTTGATTTTGCTTGGTTTTGCTTCTTTTCAGAGCGCATAGGATACCACATGCATAGCTGGCAAAATATTTTTGTTCAAGTAAAGGTTTCAGGAACAACTTCATCCAAAACTATTTAAGACATAAACAAGAACAATTGTTTATGTATACTTCCTTCACTTTAGGTTGCTTTAGGATGGCTCACATCCAGGAAGCAAGAAATCCACTGGGAAAAGTGGATCGTCCTACTGCCTCAGAAGAAAGAAGTCTGGTTAACTATTTCTCAAAGGTAGCCAGAACAGTTGTTGACACCTGTTTGGTAACATACCCAGCGTTTCTAGGAGATATTTCATCTTTCAACAGTCTCCAGTGGGGAAAACAGCCTTGGATTTGTAAACAGCAAGTCCAGAAACAAAACAAAACATTGAAGTTCTCCCACACAGCTGGATAAACTTTACTGACTTAAAGAAGGCCTTGTAGGTATGTATCAAGATAGTTAGACATAATTTAGTTTCAGCTATCATATCTCAAACTTTCCTTGCTTTTAAGCCATGATGTCCCTGAGGAGGTCAATCAGAATTTGACACAGCTCTTCCTTCATGGATGAAAAATAAGCAGAAAGTTCATCAGCTCAAAAAGATATCAAATATTAATCACATACGTGTTAACTTTCACAACAATTAAAGTTATTGCTGTCGTTATCATAAAATTTGTTTTGCAAGTAATTTAAATTGCTCATCCAAATTTTCTCACGGCATCAAGAATCAATTCCTAGTCAGAAAGGACAGCATAAGTGCTAAACAAAAATGAACCTACATTTAACTGCTTTTTAAAGTCATAGTAAGACAAATTTCAAAGAAAGAAGAATCTCACTCCAAACATTACTGTTTTACTTTAAATCTAAACTGAATGTCTTTTTTTCCCCTGTATGGGATAGGCTCTGCAACTGGTCCCACTAAGAAGGATAGGCTGTTTCAAAATCATCATTCTATAGATGAGGAAACTACAGTAAACTGCTTAAAAATAATGCACCCACCACCTATGTTCTCTCTTTTGAGCTAGAGATTTAAGACAAGCAAATGAAGCACACCAGCAATCTTTGTCAGACAGATTAGACTTCCAAAACCGCAGTGCTTATACATAAAAGAGAAGTATACTGCTCCTCTGCTTTACACTACTGATACCATATGCTAACTTCTGGCCTTAATGAACTGAAAAAAAAAAAAAAAAAACCCAAAACCCAAAATCTAACTACTTGTGAGATCACAGCTCACTGCTCCCTATAATGGGTAAAACAAAAATGATGAAAAATTCAGAATGCCATCATTACTGCCTGCTGATTACAGCAGTGCCATAACATTCAGGTTACTTACACAAGACGGACCAGTACATCTTCTCACAGCACAGTTACTTTCTCACTAGTTTTCAACAAACTTTCCACTGAAGCACTCTGAAATTTCTCATCTACAAAATGTCAGAAAAGGCAGTGCTGCTAACAAGAACTATTTCTTTATTTGGTGGGTGCCAGAATTCTACACTGCAAAGCAAAGGTACTCTTCCAATAACATTTTCACATGCAACTTATGTCAGTAATCCAAAGGTTCTGTCCCTAGGCTTGTAAGTTAGAAGCCATAGAAAAAAGTTTCAAGCAGGGAGCTTAAGTGTAATTTGGGAACAAACATTTGCAGCTTCATTAGCTATAGCATGATTCCCACCTACTACGAGGAATTAAATTCCTCTCAGTGCACAACAACCCAGTGCGCAAGCAGCTACACTTTGACTGACACATTGCAAGAAATGACAATGAGCACAGTGCAGTGTTCAGAGCTGTGGGTTCAACTAATTGCCTAAATTGCAGAAAGGGACATCCTCTAAATGCAGAGTCAGGAAGCAGGAAGCTTGGAACAATAAAACTCTGATACTGACTTCCTCCCAGAAGAGCTTCCTTCAATCACCGGTGCCACAACACTGTCTACAGCAAACATCCAATATTTCCCCTTGCAAGGCTTCTCCCTATCCCACAAAGGCAATATAACTTTGTCAGACTTGCTCGCCTTCGATGAAGCTTTCCATGCCAGAAGCCTGCCTCCTTGCTGAGTTGTTTCATGAGATTTCAGAAAGAGCATTCCTCCAGGCCTTTTTCAGAAAGAGCTGAAAACACTTTTCTCCTCATGCTGAAAAATTCTGGTGACCTTTCCCCTCCAAGAAGCATCCCCAGGCTGACTAGCAGGGACATGCAACATCCCCTGGCCTTTCAAGGGGGGGCTGTAGCAGATCGGAGCATAAAGGAGACTTTGTTACAGGCAGCATGCTTTTTGCTGCCATTGTGCAAACCTCCCCATAGTTGAACACACACAGGGGTGAGGAATGAAAGCTCTCAAATTCGCGTTTTTACAATACGATCTTTTAGCAATGGTCCTTTGCTTGTTTCAGCTCCAGTCTCACTAGGTCTTAACCTGCAACTGTCATTCTAGGATGCTACAAGCCACATCTGATTCAGGTCTGCTCCTCTTAAGAAAGAGTAGGGAAAAGATTGTTCCTGTGTCTCAGTGACCCTCTGCAAACTTCATGCATCATGAAGAAGTGTGTTATGAAGCTCCAGGGCAGAGGAGACGCAACAGAGTCCTACAGAAAGGTAGGAAGGAGAAACAGGTACAAAGCTTGATGCACATTGGGAGTTGTAGACTGGATGTCAGCTGAACTTAGGAGGCAGAAAAACTAGGAATGGCGATGGAAATGCTGTCAGGAGAAAAGAAAAACTGAGTGAAAAGCTGAGCTATAGGGAGGAGAACTACACTGGACCTGGCACTCTCAAGCTATTTGAGAATGTCTTAAGACCAGCAAGAGGACTATGGGGAGAGATCTGGAGTCAGAAAAGACTAAGAACACTGAAAAGAGAAAGGTCGAAAAGTGATAAATCACATGAGGAAATGAGACAATATGGACTGTCTGGGGACAAGCATGAGATTACAGAGAATAGGCTGATGAGTGCAAAGACTGTGGGTGGAAGATTGCAGAGGAGAATGGGAGCTTCTGGGTAAAAAGGCTTGAATAAGCAGTCTTAAAAAAGGAGGGGGCAGGGGACAGAAGGTATGGAGAGGAGATAGTGCAAGGAGAAAAGACAGAAGAGAGACTTCAACTGGTCTAGTAGGCATGGTTTTAAAAAAGTCATGTCTGCAGTGAAAGGGCTGGGAAATCCACACATACAAAAGAAATCTCCTTGCCTTCAGATGCAGTTCAAGATTCCTGAAGCTCAACCTCCATTTGTATCACATTCGCAACAGAATGACAAAGCATGCCTCACTCTGCCCGTTACTGGTCTGTGTAGATGTCACCAATTTTTTAATGGTATTGTTTTACTGATATGAGTTCTGATATCAAATAGCTGAGGTTAGTGCAATGGACCTAGATGTTCTCAACAGGCTGATACCACTGAGAATAAATGTAATGTAACATGGCACATACAGCCATTTTCTACAGCTAAAAAAGCATTTGTACAAATCATGAGTATGGACTTCTAACTTCTATGAACCCCAAGAACAAAACACCAAGTTTTATTATAAACTCAGGGGAAGCATTTTACTCAGCAAAAAAGAAGTTGTTTGAGAAGTGACTCTAATTCAAAGTTATGCATATTCTAACTAAAATGCTATTTGAAAAAGTAAGGCTGGGTCCTGCAGAGGAGAAATTCTGTGGGTTTTGCCCTGACCAGTACACCTGTCAGCATGACACAAGCAGGAAGCCATGGTATCCGATTCCTTTCGTAAACTTGTCCAAAACATGCTTCAAGCTGTACTAATTCAAAATTTTAATTACTCTTAACAGATCATCTGATAAAACAGACCAAACAATGGAAAAGTTCAGTCTATCCTTGTTACAGTGCTTGTCTCTGCAGGAATCACAGCACCGTTCCTCAAAACAATAATAATTCAACTGCTTCTCCGGGTCGCATACAAAATGGTTGTACTGGCTAGAAAAGCAGTTGTTTTTAAGCATAAGGAGCCAAACTGTGTCTGTATGGCCTCCTCTAAGCTCATTCTAAATCAATGAAATACTTCAATTTAAAAGAAAGCTGGAGAACCTCAGCAGATTTCCATTAAAGATCACATTAGCTGTGTCCTATGAAGTTGATTCCTACATCAGTCTGACAGTTTGGCACTGTTAAGAACAAAGACCACCTGGATATTCAAAAGCCAAATGAAGTCTATGCCTTTTTAATTCACTTTAACAACATTAGGTCAATGCAATCATCCAAAGGAGTGAAATTCTATTTTCTGCTATTCACTCCATGGTCTTTTATGTTGAGCATGCTAACACTACGTGTCCCAAGGATTACACAAGCAGAAAAGACTCTCCCTAAAACACTATGCTAGGCTAACTCTTAATGAATGAACTTGGATAGGATGCACAGTACTAGAATCCTATATGCGATTTCACACAGCCCATGTTAATGGGACATTTCTGTACATTGTATACACATGTATATGACTAATCCTGGAAACCACTTTCAGGCTCATGAAGGACACAGAGGTAATCAGGGGTAGCAAGCATGGGTTCATCAAGGGGAAGTCATGTTTGACGACCCTGATAACCTTCTATGATGAAAAGACTGGCTTGGTAGATGAGGGAAGATCAGTACATTGTCTACCTTGACTTCAAGAGGTTTTTCAACACCATCTCCCGTTACATTTTCACAGACAAGCTGTTGATACATGAGTAGACAGTGACATGGATTAAAAACTAACTGAACAAAAACTGATCAAAAACACATAATCGGATGCCATTAACTACCAGCATATCTCAGGGCTCAATACAGCATCCAGCACTTCTCTTATAAGGAAAGGCTGAGACTGTTCAGGGGATGGAGACAGGCTCTTTTCAGTGGTGCCCAGTGCCAGGACAAGAGGCAACAGGCACAAACTGGAACACGAGGCTCCCTCTGAACATAAGGAAGCACTTCTGTGCTGTGCAGGTGACAGAGCACTGGCACAGGTTACCCAGAGAGACTGTGGAGTTTCCTCCTTCGAGGTCTCCAGAAGCTGCCTGGACACGGCCCTGGGCACCCTGCTCGAGCAGAGTGGGGGCCAGATGGCCTCCAAAGGTCTCTGCCAACCTCATGCAGTCTGTGATTCTGTGTAGCTGTGAGTTGCTCCTTTCACAAGTTAACATGACTAGCTTGATGGGTCTGCACTACTCTACCTCTTTGTATCTCTTTGCACATCAGAACTGTTTGTGTGTAGATGTATTAAAAGGAAAAAAAACCCCTTGATGACGCATCACAGACACGCTTTGCTCTGCGAAAGAAATTCAGAGAGTTGATTCGTGGACATGAGTTTTAAAACCCTCTCAGTTCTAAAGCTCGAACATGTTTCAAAGTGCTGGAAACAACTTACAACATGCTTCTTTTAAGTATTTTTCCATTGTACACAGAGAATGTAGCATCAGCAAATCCCCATTACTGGGGACAAAAAAGGCTGTACCAACAGTTTTCAGCTGGGGTCAGAGGGCAATTAAAATAGCACCTATTCATTTCTCCCTTTTTGTCCTCAGGTCATCCTCACTTCAACATTTTTTCAGTTGTTACCTCTTTGTACTTGAGTTGCCTTGCTTCTCTTCCTCACTTGACCAAATAAAAAAACACGCACAAAAAAGCAAACACCCCCCTCCTTACTATTATTTTTAGTCTGTGTGCCTAAGCTGCGTTATTGCAGTCTGCTCCAAAACTCACTAGAGTGCTCCAGTTCCACCCAATTTATACTCCCCCACTCAACTTTCCACTTCCTGGGTTTTCACTTATTTCCTCACATTGTTCACCCTCTAATCATTTGCTCTCTCCACTTAGCACTGGTTCATTTTCTTGTTCTTTCCTCCAGCACCTCCAACATTCATGTTTCCATATATGTCACGGGCAGCACTTGTCCTTCAACCTTCCCGCAGCTCTCCTTTTCCCATTCTCATCCCATTTCCTAACAAGCTGCCAAAACCTGACCCAAGTTTATCTGAAAAATAAGACAGATTGAGCTGCTTCCCTTCATCTTAGTTTGGCTCTGTACCAGCCATCTGGCTGCCAAACTAAATGGCCTCAAGTCATAGACGCCCAGATAATCAAATCCTCAAAGGCTACAGCACTCCTACAGATGTCTGTGGAGGCTTCCCACCCTTTTTACAACCACCACCCTTGGATAGGTGAATCACTGCAGCATTGCTAAGGTAACATGGGGAGAAAAAGAATCCTGAGAAACATATACAAATAGGCCACTCCATAACATGCTTCCAGTCACATCTCCCTCCCCTGAAACAAAGAGAAGAACACGCACAGGCTGAGGTAGCTGGTTCCCAACTCTCTTCACCATTTAGGAAGGAGCTCCTTTGAAGCCCTTGGATCCAGAACACTTACCTAAAAAAATCCCTGCTGCCAACCACTCCATCTCTCAAATAGGTTGCTAGTGCCACATGAAGCTTTCAAGATTATTTATTAGATGCTGTAGAAAATACCCTTTGGCATTTCAAAGGTAAATACCTGAAGTTCATTTGTAACTTCAGGAGCATTTGCCTCATTTCATCTACATCTACTGTAGTTATGCTTCAAGTGTTTCTAGCAAGCATTTTTTGGCCTTCCTACTTCTAAATGGAAAATCTGTTTCAAGATTTTAATGATGGCTTCCAGTCTCTTAATTTGTGTACTTTTCTGCATAGGAAGAGGAGCGAGGGGTAAAGTTTCCCAAAACAGTGAGGCCATGCCTAGGGAACAGTGACTACTCTTAGATACTAACTTGCTTCTGTAGAACAGGACAACCTTTAACACTACCAAAATGAAACTTAGGCAACAATTAAAGGTAGTGAAACAGCAGCAGCTACAGAAACAAAGTCTTAAATATTCCTTTGTGAGAACTCACAGTGGGAGGGGTTTGTGTGCAATAATTGCATGCATTTGTTAACAAAGCATTAAAATTCTTTTCCTCCTCATTTAAGTCTTGCATGACTCTGTGAGCAAAGAGCTGCTGTTCGGGGGGGTATGTTGTCTTCATCTGGCTGGTATTTCCTTTTGCAAACTAGCTCATACATCTACCTAAAGCACTTCCGGAGAAATTCTTCTTTGTGTGTGGTCATAACATACCCACATAGGTTAAGTATGTGGACTACAGACAATAGCCAAGGGACTTCATTGTCTTATTTAATAACACAAAAGAGCATGACTGTTAGACACAGTTGTAAGTTCATGGAGTGACCAGAACAGTCCTCAGATGGACCCATCTGTATTTTTCCCTGTACTAGAAAGGGAAAATGAAAGATATTGTTGGACTGGAGACTGGACAAAAACTTCACTACTGCTAATACATGCTACATTCACCATTCATTCAGAAATGATATTAAAGAAAACATAATTCCTTCATGTAACAGCCGAACAATAGGGTTTTCCAGCAAATGCACATGCCATATTCAATAATATAAGTCAAGGACTTGTAGCAAACAGACTGCAGCTGTGAGCTGCCTAAAAGGGAGACAGATGAGGCAGGAAAGAACTTGCAGAACTAGAATGCTGGGAGTGAGGGGGAAGGGTGGACCCAGGGAACTACAGGCTTGTGAGCCTCACGTCTGTGCCTGGGAAGATCACGGAGCAGATCCTTCTGGACGACATGTTAAGGCATATGCAAGATGAGGGGGTGATCCCAGACAGCCAGCATGACTTCACCAAGGGCAGATTGTGCCTGACCAATGTGGTGACTTTCAATGATGGAGTGATGGCATTGGTGGACAAAGGAAGGGCAAATGATGTTGTCTACCTGGACTTGTGCAAGGCCTTCAACATGGTCCTGCACTACACCCTTATCTGTAAATAGAAGAGATGTGGATTTGAAAGCTGCACTATTCAGTGGATAAAGAATTGGTTGGATGGTCACAGCCAGAGGGTTGTGGTCAATGGCTCTATGACCAGGTGGAGGCTGGTGACAAGTGGTGACCCCCAGGGGTCAGTCTTGGGACCTGTGCTCTTCAACATCTTTACCAATGACATAGACAGTGGGATTGAGTGCACCCTCAGCAACTTTGCAGATGACATCAAGCTGAATGGTATAGTTGACACAACAGAAGGAAGAGATGCCATCCAGAGGGACCTGGACAGGCTTGAAAAGTGGGCCCATGAGAATCTAATGAGGTTCAACAAGGCCAAGTGCAAGGTGTTACACTTGGGTCGGGGAAATCCCAGATATGAGTACAGACTGGGAGAAGAACTCACTAAAAGCAGCCCTGCTGAGAAGAACTGGAGGGTCCTGGTGGGCAAAAAGCTGAACACGAGGCAGCATGCGTATGCTTGCAGCCAGAAGGCTAACAGTATGCTGGGCTGCATCACAAGAGGAGTGGCCAGCAAGGAGAGGGAGGTGATTGTTCCACTCTACTCATAACACCTCATCTGTATTACTGTGTCCAGGTCTGGGGCCCCCAATACAGAAAAAATGTGGAGTTTCTGGAGTGGGCCCACAGGAGGGCCACAAAGGTGATCAAAGGGCTGGAGCACCTCTCCTCCAAAGAAAGGCTGAGGGAGCTGGGCTCTTCAGCTTGGAGAAGAGAAGGCTCCAGAGACACCTCATTGTGGCCTTCCTGTACTTGAGGAGAGTTTATAAGCAGGAGGGAGAATGACTTTTTATATGATCTGATAGTGATAAGGAGAAATGGCTTTAAACTAAAAGAAGGGAGGTTTAGGTTAGATGTTAAGAGAAAATTCCATACTCAGAGGGCGGTGAGGCACTGGCACAGCTGCCCGGAGAAGCTGTGGATGCCCCATCCCTGGAGGTGCTCAAGGCCAGATTGGATGGGCCCTGAGCAGCCTGATCTGGTGGGTGGCAGCCCTGCCCATGGCAGGGGGTTGGAACTGGATGGGCTTTGAGGTCCTTTCCAACCTAAGATGTTCTATGATTCTATGAATTGAAAAGTGAGACCCTTCAGATAAAACCTTTAAAGGTGCAAACAAGCTGTCTGCTGTTGCTTCTTGCTATGCATTCTAGCAAACAGAGCTCTTTTTTGTAAATAAGTGTTACTGTGAAGAGTTCACCACTATTCGCTACTACCTTCAACTGAAGGATTTTTTCTGTTACTTCTTCATGAACAAGTAAAAGCTTAGATTTATCGAATCAAATAAAAACTAGAAATAAACAAGAACAATAATGTTACAAATGCCAATTTATAAAGACCTTTGTTTGAGCCACCAGCAAATGCCAATTCCATTGTCAGGTCTATCCATCCGGCTGTGAGACTAAACGGTAAAACAAATGCAGCACTATGGAGTAGTTAACACCATCCTAATCAAGATTCCTACCTTCACAATGCTTTTCAGATCCTGCACATACATCTTCTCTGTCTCCAGGATCTCCTGGACAACTCTATCTACATAGAGGAGTTTGGGACTGGTGGGCTCTGTCACCAGGGACATTGCACAGTTTTTGCTTGCTCCCTTTGGTTCTGCTTTCCTTGGCATGCTTAGCTTTTTTTCAAGGCTCTCCTCAGGATCCTCTTGCTCTGCAGGGGTGTTTTTGTGTGGCTTGTTGCTGGAAAATCTTCTGGCTGGGACTAGTTCAAGCTTGATGGCTCCTGTTTCTTTATCCTGGTTAAACAGGCCCAAATGGCTGTTTGAAACTAAAGTCATCCTGCTTCCAAAGGAACAGTGGCTGTCCCTGGAGGAAGCAGAGGAGGAAGTGGAGCTAAAGCTGACGGGACGGTCACTGTCTGACAGGTCCATGGTTTTTTTTTCACAGCGGTGGAAAGGTCTGCTCTCCTTGTGCAAGTCTTCCCCTTTTGTCTTGGGGTCAAGGGCCTCCGTCACAGCTGGTAAAACATCAAGAGGTAAGTGGAAGTCATCTGAAAAAATAAACAGAAAATGTGGGTTTACTATTGTTGCTCCATATAACCTAACACTTGACAACAGACATTTTTAAAGCTTTGCATACAAGACTTTGCATAGAAATCTATTTTTCCAAAGAGACAACCAGAACAACATGATCTGGGGCTCACTGTGGCTCCAATGCATTTTCAGTGGTGGGAATCCTCCACTGGAGGCTCCTACAGCGGCACCGCATACTTCCAGCTCATGTATCTGCCTCTGTCACATCCTTTTGTGGTCTCATGTGCTATGGTGCTGGACTCAGCACTAGCATGTGAACTGTCCAGGCTCAGCACAGGAAAGAGGTAAGACTCAAACATTTTCCCTAAGGTTAAAAAACTCCATTGGGAAGAGACCTTGCTACTCCCAAGCTAAGAGCTGACCATGGCTTGAAGGCTTTGGAAAACTCAAGGATCGTGTCAGTGATACTGAACAGTATCTTCCATGTTGAATACTACAAGGCCAACACAGTCAAACAGAAACTAAAAGCAGTTATCAGTTACCAGCTCTGCAACTTGTACAAAAACAATAAAACCAGAATGATTTCCCAGTGAAAATAACACAGCTTTTGAAAAAAATAATTCCCACAGGAAACAGTGCTGCCAAATAATTCTGTTTTCTACTGGCAAAATAAGCTTTTCTGAATCTGTTTGACTCAAGCCAGAATATTACCCCCTTTTGAATTGACCCAAAGCTGATTTTCAAATCACTGCAATAACAAAATAAGATGCCTGTCTTCCCATTGACATATCAAATATACTTTCTTTTTGTTGACCATATGACCAGAGGGACATTGTCTGTGACGCAGCGCAGATTTCTCTCTGGCCAAGTTTCATGCAGTGTGCCATGAGAATCTGTAAAAGCAGCTGTAGACAAATTGAATACCTGAAGGCTTCCTTTCAGTAAGAAGTGCCCACCCAAAAATCATGTCTCAAACTCGAAGTTCAGAATATCTGTCTTGTGAAAAAGGCTCTCCTCCTTCCTAAACTTGTGACAATTAGGAATAGAAGCAATACTGAGAAGCTGCCTACACAGTGGAAACTCAGTCCCTGTTTTACTCCACTAACAACCTCGTTTCGAAAAATCATACTGGCGACTACAACTCCAGAGGGTGGTTCCAGTAAAGAAACCATAAAGCCTCTAAATTGGCAAATTAAGCTCACCCAAGCTTTAAAGTGGTCCCTCTTAAACTAAAGTAGACTGCTTATGCAATTGCAAAGGAAAACTACCTCCATAGTGCTTCTGCTGTAATCAGCTGGGGGGGAGACAGGAGCAGAGGAGATGGAAGCAGAATATTTAAAAAAAATCCAAAGCAAACAAGCCCGGGGGGGGGAGGGGGCGGGGAAGGTAAAGCATGGATAACAATGTTTGATTTATTTGGGCCTATCTTGAATGCATAAGATTGCATTGTACATGACCATTTAAAACTACAGTTTTAATGATGAAGATATTAGCTTTTTGTTAAGGAAAATTATTGCCCTCAGGGTAATGCATGGAATTAACACTGAGAGTAGTTTGCTCATTAGAAACTGTCCGTTAAATTAAAACCTGATTTGGCACTTCTGTCCCTCTGGTTTGGTCTTAAAGTGTGAAGATCTACAGCCTTTCTTTACTCGAGGTTCCTCCACTTTTGCAGCACAGAATCATATTTTCTTACTGTTCTTCAATTCACCAAATCAAGTATAAACTCCAAAATAATACATAAAGCATGAAATCTGGAAAACATTTAAAACTGAAGAATGCAGTGAGGTTCTCTTGTTTCAAAATGGGTATGAACAAAGATGTTTGCCTTCCTACTGCTTGTGATAAGAAAGTATGCATTTTTGATAAGAATGTATTTTTGTTATCAGCTTTGGATCATTTTTCAAGTTCAGTTAGAAAGCACAATGTTACTGTGCAGATGTAAAACCCCCTGAAAAATGCACAGGATAAACAAGATAACAGGGATACCCTTCCGCTAACTTACTCCAAGATATTTTACTAAAATTACATGACAAAGAAACACCTGATTAGCAACATTTAGTGGGAAAATAAAGGGTTCCTGTTACATTCCATTGCTCCATGCTCTTTTCTTCCTGTTTCACTGATATGTTGTCTGCCTCCCAGATAACCTGAAGGCATTAACATGTAATATTTGCTCTACAAATACGGTGAGGCTCATTAATACAAAAACCAAACAAAACACAGTCCAGGTCAATGAAATTGAAGCCAGAATAAAAGTAGTTTTTCATAAAACATCTTGTAGCCAGAAACACGGGGAGATTTTAACACGCCTTAAAGAAAACAAACACAACTTTACTTCCTTGTTTAATGACAATGTCATTGCTTATTAAAAATAACAACAGCGAGGATTAGTTGCAGTAGTTAAATTGTGCTTGCTCCAACACCTGCATTCCCTTCGACCTTGGGGTCCTGCTGAACATGGCTAGTTAATCGCACACAAGACATTTGACTCAAGTTCCTACATTTCCACACACATTATTCCCATGTGTTTCTATACAAATTACTGCAAGCAAACTACTTGGTAGTTGAAAATATTGACCTGCTTTGTCCCCAGAACTTCATCCTGCCCACTAGTTTCAAAGTTCAATCAGCATGACATTCAGCCAGGAAGTAGATTCCCTGTCCTCAGCTTCCAAGCCCTGTAACAAATACTGTGCACCCTGCTAGTGTCAATCAGAGCTTAGGGACAAGCCCTGGCCCTGTCCAGCCCTGAATCTGAGCTACCTGAGGTACCTGTTATAAAGCCACAGCCCTTCCCAACAACACAGCACCTGAACATCTTCGAAGGTTTTTCTTCAGAAACATCCCTGAGGCTAGACAGCATGGTTGTTGAAACCAAGCACAGATATTTTAGATGATTTCTCCAGTCACAATTCCATCAGAAAATGCAGAAACTAAATCCCTTTTATTGCTGCAGTCCCATGTCCATCCTTCCTCTTTTTGTCAGGGTTTGGATTTGGCTTTTCAGAGCTCTGGTGCAGTTTTACAGTAAAATAACTTCACTTTTCTGCCAATCACTTGAATTCTGCACCTTCTGACTGGTGAAAACATCACAGGTAAATTAATTTTGAGATAGTAGGGGTGTGGGTGAACAGCCTCCCCAAAGATTGGTCTCAACATGTCCTAGCTGAGATGGCTGCCCTCTGCTGATGGTGCCTTGGAAAACCTCTTACAAATTCCTCTTCGATATGAAATGGTCATTATAAAAAGCAAATTAATTTCTCAGATTTATAAGGTTGTACATCCCCCACATCTCCACTGTCACCAATGTTGCAGCATCACGGGCATCGAGATGCTCCCAGCTGCCAACAGTTTGCGCAGCAAGAGGGAGGTACGGCAGCTCTCCCACTGAGGACCAGCTCAGAGTGAGGCTTGTGCTCCCTGACCCACATCTGGCCAGGTCACCGCGTTTTTGTTAGGCATTCTTTTGTCTACTGGACCTTTCAATGATGAGCCAAACTAATATTGAGAACTTTTGTGAGTTGTGAATAACGGTATTTAACTCAGTCTGGGGAAAAAAAATCTTAAATTTGCATACTTTAATTAAGGAATAACAGTAATGACTTGTTAGTTCAGCACTGAAAGGAGGATAATTGCATATTTGTCCATACTCACAAGGCAACACGCTCCCTGAACAAGGTCGTTTTTTGTTTGTGTCTTTGCATGAATCTGGCTAGGCTTCCCCCTAGCTGCACAGACCTCCCCGCCCCCTCTGCCCCCTGCACCCCACTGACACACACACACACAGTGCATGCTGGCACGACACAACCCCAGAGTGTTCCCAAACAAGAACCACAACTTGTGCCTGTCCTACGGAGGTGCAAGGGCACGAAACACCCGCATTTTGTCCCAACAGGCAGCTGCAGTAGTAGTAGCTTCAACACTGAAGGCACATGCAAAAAAAATCTCTTACCGTATCTAATGCTTTCAGCATGCAGTCGTAACCAGCTTCTGCTGGAATGCATAAACCTCTTTTATCACTTGCTTTTCTTTAACATACATCTCCTGCCTGTAACTATATTCATAGTAATGACAAACAGTTTTCCATTATCTCTGCGGCCTTCGCTACTCTAGGACATTAGCATACAATGAAAGATAAAGCAGTCTAAGTCAATTCTGTATTTGAATACAAGCCCTGTCTAAATACAGGTGTTTATTCCTCCAAGTTGTTTACTGCATACAACATTTTAAGACACAGTGCACGACTAAGAACTCTCAAGTCAATTTATATTCATAACTAGTATTGTTGTTGCCTTTCTCCTGGCATGAAAAAGAGCACCAAAGATGTTATCTGCAAAGTCAACATTACCAGAAATTACAGACTTCACATCCTCTGAAAGTTCAGCTAAATAAAAGTGATGAGACTACAAGAATCCTTTCCTGGATTTGCTTTGAAATATCTGCATTTTTCAAAGAAAGCATTTATATTGTAGATACAATTAAGCATGACTGTTCATAGTAATTTCTACATTTAGCAGCAAGCTCAAGTGCAGCACCAGAATTTAGAAACATTAATGTGATACAGTTGCCTGACTGAGCAAGTTTAAAATCCATTCACTACAATCAATTCCCTCCCAACACTCCCCGTATCCTCTGCTTTGAATGTTACCCAAGTGGAGGTCTGCAGGTTATTAGTTACTGATTTCTAAATCTGAACATGTCTGCTCCTAAACCTAACAACCTCTGTGAACAAAGCCACATTAGAGAGCTACAATATTTGCAGGATTATGTCTCTCAATATTATGAATTCCGTATTAACTGCCATGAACAATATGTTGCCAAGTACTTTTAACTGAACTTTGAGCAACAGAAATGCCATTTATTAGCAATCTTACAAGGAAGAAAAAAAGCCGTCAGCTAATGCGTCTGGTCTGTCCAACTGCCCTCCCCACCACGCAACGCTTAAAGCAGAATAGCCTCTGTCAGAAGCAAGCCCACTAACGCCCGAGAACGTTATTGCGAGGGAAAATCCTCTGCGACAGTATCTCACCACTGAGGAATGTCTCTGGCTCCCTGCACAGAGAACGAACAAGTCCTCTATTTTTCAGATCCTCTCAGAACAACCCACGACCTACCTGTGCAGCCGGGAATGAACGCACGCTCTGCCTTCAGCTGTTCCCAAATTACCTCACTGGGCACTCAGGTAAAATGAGAAGCTCCTGCTAGTCCGTACAGCTCCTTCGCCAGAAATATTGCATGAGTCAGCTTTTATCTATCAAAACCCTAAACACAAAGGCTTCACAGAAACCTGATTCACAACTTTTTCACTGCCTTTTTCCCAGTGCACCAAGAGTCTTCAGCATCGCTCAGAGCCTTAAATGAAACATTACATCATGCGATTCAGGGACAGGACAATGGGCATCGTGGTGGGTAACTTTAAAACGCGCACTTCACTGAGCAACACCCAGTAACTTCCATTTTTCCAGGCACAAAGCTCTAAAAATAGTGGATAGAAATGCTTCCATAGCATTTCTTATGCTTTGACCCTTCAATTTGCTGACAATATTGATAAGCATGCAAAGCAAATAAATAACCTGCTGGTATTGCAAAATTTCTGTATTTATGTTAGAAATTCCCACGAACCTGCAACGCTAATTAAAAGGGATCGTTCTGGATCCTATTCTGCCTTTACATAAACAGGAACAGGCTTTTGCAGTGTGTTTGCAAAACCTCTGTGTTTTTTAAAGGGGAAGAGGAAAGACTTTCAGAAGAAAATGTGAAAGCTGATCCACCAAATGCTCTGTGCTAAATCACAAGGAAACACAGAAAATAGGAAAGAGTTTTGAAGGGATGGAGACAGTAAGAGGACAAACTGGAGGAAGAAGGAAGAAACAGAGAAAAGGATAAAAATGGATATAGAAGGAAGAAAATACCTGCTTGTAGGGGGAAGAAGGGAACAGAAATAGAAGAAAGAAAGATGAAACACACAGAGGAAGGTTTAACACAAAACCTTGCTTGGTCACTCCCTGACTGCAAATCTCCCTGCAAGCCCAAAGCAGCTTGGCCTTAGCACAGACTGCTTGCAAGTCCTGTGTGGCCCAAGCCACTACCCAAACCACTGGGCTGGGCAACCAGAAAGAAACTGCTAAGACAGCGAGAAACTATTTCTGTGCATCTTAAAACAGGGCTGGATGCAGCTGTGTGCACAACAGCGGTGACAGCGACAATTCAGTTCAGCCACAGTCTTACCCCTCACAAGGCATTGCAGACAGGTGGAAAGGCTGATAGCTCTTCTGATCTAGGGACTCCTCTGGGCTATGGTGGGGGTGACGGCATTTCCCAGCTTGAAACTGGGAGGCAGAAGAAGTCAAAAGACATCCCAGCTGCTGGCACACTTTTCAGGTGTGCTCTCCCAGCTGCATGCTCAAACCTAGCCCTCAAAGAGATTCTCTCATCTTTAAAATCACACATAAAATTCACTCCCTCTCCCCTTGAATGCAACACAGCCTCAGCTTCATTTCGAGTTTTCCTAAAGAGCGTACTCCATGAGCAGCACCTTCCAGCAGGAAGCTGGGGGTACAGAAAGGAAGTGAAGACAGCCTTGAGGCCATTTACAGAGCCATGAAACACTTTGATCTGAGCATCAGGGCTGCCAGGGTGAAAGTCCCATTTACCCAGGCTTTAAGATCAGCTGTTTACAACCCACTGCACCGCTGCTGCCTGAGGTCCTTGAGACATGCTCTCTCAATCAAGTACTTCCTCCTGTAGTTTTGGAGGGTTTTCTAATATATACATATTTACATTAAAAAAATGTGCATGTATACATACACATGCCCACTTTTTGCAAGACAGGGCAATCATGTATCTACAAAGCCTAGACATGTCTACAAATGCCTAGACACAGGCACATACTCATACGAAGTCCAACACTGGTCCCAACATCCTCAGCATGTGCAGACACAGACTGCATCTTCCACCAGATAACCTCAATGCGGCCAATTTACTGTACATTTGCTATGCTTCAGCATTCATACCCATTTCTGCCAGAAGCTGAGAATTACTTGGACTTCTGCTTCCCTCACACCCAGTGCCTGGTGCCCACCTTGCCAATGGAGCTTTTATCACCTCTGAAGGAGGTTTTAGGCAACTCTTAGGTAAAACTGTAGAGTGTCAGCCAGAGGCAGGGCATTGCTTGGTCACTTCCGTCAACTACTGTCTTATTACACATGAGCAATACTATCAACAAAGCAAAAATGCTTTGTCATTTAGCAACAAATCTCCCAAATTCCCAAGGCTTGAATCTAGCCCAGCGAGGGACTCACTAAGATGCAGCCATCGACAGAGAGCTTTCCACATTTGCTTCAGTGAGCTACATACAATGAGAGGCTGCAGTAATGCAGCATTAGCTTCAGCCGCTGCTACCAACTCACAGTGAGCTCCCATGAGCATTACTACAGCAGGCAGGGAGGGGGGAGAGGAGCAGAAGTCCTTATTCTGTTCTACTTTGCCTTTGCTCCATTACCTCTGAGTATCTACATTTGGCCTTGGTTCTCCCTTATATCCCCACATATCAGACAGCAGAAGTTTACCCCATGAAGATTTCCCTAGAAAATAACCCCTGCTCACTTTAAATATGCTTAGCACTGAGGTCTGTCAGTGTAAGAAACTGGAAACTCAAAGCTTTTTGGTTTTTAATGATTTACTGTGCATCAACAATGAAAGAGAACGTAGAAATGCCAGAAAAATAATGGTTTTGTCCCACGTCTTCCTTTCCAACATTTCATCTGTCCTCTGGGTTTCGCTTTTGTTTATCTGCATTATATTCCAGGCAGTCTGTTCCTTCCTCTGTCCCTTCTCCCGTTGTGCCATAGACCACATTATTAATGCATCAAGTTGGAAAAGGTGACCTGTTTTTGTTTTGGGACAAAGCCTTGATTTTTCTAAACTTCAGTAATAACTGGAATTTAGAGAAGTTAGAAATGAAGTTATTCTGTAATCACTAATTGTCTAAGGATTTACTGAAGAAATAAGTTATTTTCAGCCAAAAATGAGGAGAAAAAAAGAAACAAACATTAAAAAAAAAAAACAAAAACACCATAACTCAACCACAGGGTACATTCAGGCTTAAGGACACAATGACATCTTCACCGAAAGTGCAATGTAATGTATTAATAACTCTCTGCAATGCAGTAGCTATTTAATCTGTATACAGCACTGCAGAGACACCTAACAAAAGGGACAGGCCATCACATGCTGCTGATGTACTGCAACGCAAATAGAGCATATGGATCCAATGATCCATTTATAGGCCTTTTAAAAGGATTATTTTCCATCTCCTTGTGAACTTTGAAGGTTTGCTTCTCAACTCTTAAAAAAAAAAAAAAAAGAAAGATGGCCCAGTTATGTAAGTAAATCAGCAAATCAGATTAAATGAAAACTCCACACAGACATGCAGATACGAGTGCACATGTAGGAATAAATACACAGTTCTTATCTCTACCATGAATGATAATGCAATCAAAGCTTTCTTCTCTGCTCACACTGGTATTCATGAAAGACTAAACAATAAGTGTTCAACACACGGTTGATTGAATTTTTAAGCATTTTTACATTCAGAACTCCAAACCATGACCCAACTGAAAATCCATACAGACTTCTTCCACACCACGACCTGAGTGAAAATCAATAGACTCTTCTTTCTGCTCAACACCACACAGAATCAGGCCTTGCTGCTGGCACATTATCTTTCCAACCCATGCTACTTCATCATAACAGTGCTTGTACCTCGGGTTTGTTTTCTGCTTCTTCTTGGATTAGTCTACTGTACTCAGCAAATGCCCTGACGTGCCAATGTGCTGCTGCCAGTGGAAGTTTCCAACTTCACCCAACCGAGCCGAAGTTGCTGCTGAAGTTCACCTTTCAAAGCCTTCTGCAGCACAAGCACGCTGCGGTTCTTGGCTCATCACTCCCTGTACAGTACAATGTGCTGGCTGCCTTACCAAGAACACTGTGATGTTTTTAAGATGAAAAGTGGTAAATGTGTCATAGCTAGCAGTGTAAGGCAGGCAAAATGAACACTACAGAGAGATGCATAGTTGCAGCAAAAGAGACTACAGCATATAGGAAACATATTTTTACATCTTACTAGTAACAGCAAAAATACAATTGTTTGCCCACAAAAAAAGGCATCTTCATACACTTCACCTCTTCCAGTTCAACAAGAATTCATAGAATATCTTGCACAAATTGATCAGTTCTTTAAAACTCATTTTTACAGCATGCAGTTAAGCAAACTGTGGCAGTGGTTGTCTGCCACTGCTTTTTTTTCTTTTTATTTGACTTCTAAACCTTGCCATTGAAAATCACGCCTTAAACATCAAATTAAAAATGGTAAAATTCAGTTATTTGAAATAGGTGGCTTTCTTAATTCTAAATAAAAGCGTATTACAGAAACTTTAAATACTTGAAGTTTTCCTTTCAATCCAACAAAAGGATTTATTCCATTTGTTTTTGAATTGGAGACACTTACTGGAACCTCTTCTGTACCTCAGGAAGTTTAGCAACTGGAATTTTGAAACAGAACTGAAATAATAACACTGAACTCATACTAACAGATGTTTGCATTTATAGTAAAACAAAACCTTTCCTTTGGGTTTCCTCTCTTCAACAAAACTAAAAGCTACAGAAAGTAGTATCCACGTTTATTTCTTGGGGAGAAAAATCCTTGAATTCTACCCAGGTTGCAATTAAGACACATCAGTGGCCAGGGTCCACCACAGGCTGGCTCTGCCATTCCAAGTAATCAGCCATTTTCTTTTACCCACTCTGCTAAACACAACAGAAGGTCTTAATTTTATGGTGTTATTATAGCAGTAAGCTAGCAGTTCTTTCAAAACCCCAATTCAAAAGGAATGTATTCAATGACAGATGAAGTACCCAGGACTTAATAAATGACTGCCAATAGATTTTTGCAGTGTACAGTAATGTGTATTTTGAAATTTCATGGCACTTTGAGTGAAAATAAATAAATAAAAAGAACCCAAGCAGGTGTTCAAGATCAAAGCAGTGGCATACCACAGTTCCTCTGACTCCATTGCTTCTACAGCTAGAAAAGATATTTCACATAAATAAGGTTCAGAAGACTAAGATGGCCAAATGGCAACAAATCAATCCAGTCGTAGCAGTAATTCTTGATCTCTCATTGCTGCCATAGACAAGAGACCTATAACAGTGCAGTCACATCCAATATTCTACTTTTATCTTCTACTGGTGATCCTTTTACACCCTGACCTGTTATTTGTCTTGTTTTCATCCTCCCCGACCATGTTGTCATTAAGCTTTAAGAGATCTCTGTGAAAGTCACTCCAGTAGAGCCACTTTTGCGATGAAGTGACTTAGGAACACTCTCAACGTTACTTTAAGGCAATATTGCAGCGTGTGCTGCTTTTTGTCTGTTTCACGAAAAGAAGCCACTAAGAACACCAAAATTCCTGTCTTAGACAAGCACTACTTTCATTAGGACTTCTGTATCCAAGAAGCAAAGCAAGAACTGAGATGATCTGAGATCACTGCAGTGTCACTGCGCAGAGCAGCATAGCCACTGCACACACAGATGGTGTTAATCCTGCAGCACTCACCGGTGCATCAGCAGCCAAGATTAACAGCGCCAAGAGTCACACACTTCAGAAGCTACGGGGCAAGAAGCAAACAGATTAAAGGCTTGGATTTGCCTGGTGTGAATATTTGGTTCACAAATCACAATGACCTACTCATTAAGTCCTAAGATTTTCTCTGCACTTTCTTCTTACGAGAACAATAATACGCTTAATTTGAACCAGAAAGTCAGTTTATTAAAAATAGCATATATTGCAGAGCCCACACGACTGCTTTACTAACAGCTACAGATAAATAAGCCCATGGACTTTAAAGTTTGAATTCTTTGACACCCACATTCAGAAGTATTTCAATTGACCTTATATGCACATAATACCCTACAGGGAAAGCCAGTGAAAAGGGGTCTTCAGATTTCTCTTGAACATTTGATATATTATGCAATTATTTGTAGTCCTGGAGGAAAAAGCCCTGACAAAAATAAACAAGAGAGGGGCATGAAATCTCATTCATAAAAATATATTGCTACATATCTTACAGCAAGGTAAGAAAAATTAAAAACATTCACGAAAAGACATCATGCAATTGCAGGCCACCAGCCCTCTGCTTTCCTTACTTTCACAGTTACAGTCAGACAGCAGCACCTCTCTTTCACAGTCTCTAACACTTTCACGCTGGCCAGTTTTCAGATTGCAGGTAACTAATCAACATCCAATTCTGTCCATGTGTCCCAAACAGCCAACAGGGCTCAGCACACAACTCATATTTGCCTTCTCAGCATCAGATCACAGACGGAGAAGAGAGAAACATAGACTCCTACTCAAACTCTCTTAATACAGCAAATCAGAGTTGTTTTTCTCAGGTTTCTCTTTCACACTGTATCTTTCTTCCAGATGGGGACATTCAATCCCACTGGTTTTCTTCTCGTTTGGGTTTTCCACTTGATTGTTCTCCACGAGAAATAAGTAGTGTATCCTTCTTTAAATATTAGATTTGGGCTCCACATCAAAAGCTCAAACCCAAAATGCACAGTCCAGACTTTGAGAAACATGGTCAGCACGGCAAATATAATGACCTAAAATCACTGAAGGTGAGGGGCAGAGCATCAGAGCACATTTCCTCTGTGTTGTGACTGCAGGCTTTTCTGAACAAACCACGCTAGAAAACAACTCCTTTTGTTGTTTCTGTTTTCACAGAGAGCATCACAAGCTTCTCAACTCCACGTGCTTTACAGATGGGAACCCACCAGACAATTCAGTGCCCACCCCACTGTTTAGGAGCCATTCTCACTCACAGTCCCTGTTTATTTAAATAAAAAACCTCACACAATAAAACATTTATTTTCCGCCTGTGACCACAATAAGGTTAGGCTGTAAAACCGCAGTGAACTACCTCCTGTAAGGTCCAGCAGCACAGGGCTGGTGGGGTCGCTGGGGAGAAGGAGATGCTGAGCTCCCTCCACGCTCCTCCAGCCAGGCTGAGGAGGCAACCGGCTGCCGAACAAAGCTGCACGTTCACTATTGAGCGCTGGGGCACACCGAAAGGCTGAGAGGCCACTGCATGGCTATTATTCTGCTACGTTCAGCCTGTTACCACAGCTATTAGCTGGCATGCTCACTTTTCAAATCCCCATCTCTTTGGAAACCCTGACTACCATTATTTTATTACAAACAAGCACAGGTTAAAAGAAGCATAGCTGGGCGTTTTTCTACTCTCCTCCCTTTGCATGACATATTCCTCACTTAGGCAGGATTTCAGTAACAAACATGTCACTTTTACAGGTATTCAGAAGTTATGTAGCTATTAAAATGTTTCATTAACAAAGATTTTGGCAAAAGATTTGTAAAGTTTGAGTAATTTCCATCAGCAACAGAATATAAACAGATGATCATCCATAACTCTTCAGTAAGATACTTTTTATGCAGGCAGATAATGATAGGACAAGGGGGAACAGTTTTAAACTAGAAGAGGAGAGATTTAGATTGGGTATTAGGAGAAAATTCTTTACTCAGAGGGTGGTGAGGCACTAGCACAGCTACCCAGATAACCGTGGATGCCCCATTCCTGGAGATCATAGAATCACAGAATGGCCTGGGTTGGAATGGACCCCAAGGATCATCAGGTTCCAACACCCCAGTCACAGACAGGGCCACCAACCTCCAGATGAGCTACTAGATCAGGTTGCCCAGGACCCATCCAAACATGTTGGATGTTCAAGGCCAGTTTGGCTGGGGCCCTGGGTAACCTGATCTAACTGAAAAAGGATAGTGGTTCTCATCCACATCATTCTTCTTCTTTTACAGTTTCTATAAACAGCCACAGATGATATCAGCTATACTTATTTCTGCAACCAAAAGCATTTATCTCACAATCCGGTAAGCCATAGAAATGGCCATATTCTTCTCCAGGACAAGTAGCATGAGGAGAGTAAACCAGGACCCTTTAGCAACTGTTCTGCATAGAGTCATAGAATCATAGAATGGCTTGCCTTGGAAGGGACCTCAAGGATCATCAAGTTCCAACCCCGCTGCCACAGGCAGGGCCACCAACTTCCAGATCTGGTACTAGATCAGGTTGCCCAGGGCCCCATCCAACCTGGCACTGAACGCCTCCAAGGATGGAGCATCCACAGCCTCTCTGGGCAGCCTCTGCCAGCACCTCACCACTCTCTCAGTAAAGAGCTTCCCCCTGACATCCAATCCAAACATTCCCTCCTTCAGCTTAAAACCATTCCCCCTTGTCCTATCACTATCTGTCCTCGTAAAAAGTTGATTTCCCTCCTGTTTATAATTTCCCTTTAAATACTGGAAGGCCGCAATGAGGTCTCCCCACAGCCTTCTCTTCTCCAGGCTGAACAAGCCCAGCTCCCTCAGCCTGTCTTCGTAGGGGAGGTTCTCCAGCCCTCTTAGCATCACTTAACAGAGCACCAAAAGGTATTAAAATATCCACTCCAACAATTTTTTCAATGAATACGTGTTCTTTACAATCTAAACCAAAGGACTTGAAACATTTTAAACTTGTAAACTATGCACACACCCTGCCAATTATAAATTTATTGCAAAATATTTTGAAGGTTAGAAAAACAATCTGCGAAAAACATTCCCCTCCAATGAAATCAGAGGAAAATTATTTGAAAATAATGTCAGACTTCTAGTGCTGAAGACCCAAGTATCATGTAACAAGAAGGGTCAAACTGACTGTGGCCATGCTGCTGCCTTTTGTAGGGCAGCTGTTGTAGCTGATCGCAGTTCAGAAAAATGCAACATGAAAAACTGGAAGAGCTCCATGGTATTCACACGTACACTTATCGACAGAAGGTGCCAATGGGTCTCCCCTGGTAGGAGATCTCAATGGCAGAATTTGAGAGGCAGTGGAGTCACAGCTGCAATAAAAGCATCTCTCAATACGCACACCACAGTTCCACTGGAATTGCCAAGAAGGAGCTTCAATATCAATGGTCCCCTTTGCCCTTCAAGGTACAACATAAATCCAATTTTAGGACTTGAGGAAAAACATTGACACAAAGAATGGAATCTTGCTTACCAGAAGGGTGTACAAATTCTAACCTAGTTTAATCACAATATTAAATGTTACACTTATTTTGCTGTATGTGTTTTCTTTATAATTTATTCATGTGTAAGGAAGAAGGGTTTTTTCTGTATTAGAACACTCAGGAGAAACTCCTTATGCTTGGGATAATTTTTAGCATGTTTGCATCTGCCAATAACTGTCTTGGAAGAATACTGCACAGGCAGGTAATGAGCAAGGATGAAAGAACCTACAAGTCTTAGAAGTTTGAGTTGTGCTTTTCTGTTTCATTGATTTCCTTAGCAGTCACGTGCTAGCATGGCATATCTCGTGACGGAAACAAAACAAGTACCATTGGGATTTGCCAGAATTCTTACTGAAGAGACCAAGGGATTTTATTAGTTATCAGCGTCTCTACACCCTGAAAAGGATATTTCAGACTTAAAGTCTCTCCATGTCAGCACTTCGTCTCTCACATCCAGGGATGGCAAAAAACGTATTTAAGATAAAGGACTTGATGATCAACATTAGCAAACAGGAAAACAATTATACAGTATGCATTGAGCGTGTTACACTGGATCCCACAATCTTCCCCTGGTATTTACATTCCTTTCCTTTTTATGTTTACTTTTCTCTTTTCCAACTAACATAGCTGGTTTAGGAACATATCACTGATACTGGTGGTTTTGCTTTGAGACTATTACTCTCTATACAGCGATGTAGCTAGGAATCCTTAACACTCCCACTTGCCCCCTCCATTTATCCTGTGTTACAGACTGGGAGTGGGAAGTGATAGCTTACAGCATTAGTTTAAATAAAGGTAATTCACTAGGCAACTCCACATCCTCATCTGAAATAGATTCATTTTCATAAAAAAGAAAAAATCTTCAGAGTTGCCAAAGTGGATCAGAACAGATATGCATGCTGCACATCAGGGTTTTCAGATTTCCAAAGTGCTCAACCACAGACTTCTCCCACATTAGTTTTAAGGAAACATTTCTTGTATTTAATCAGAATCTGGAAAAGCCATTCTACTAATATTTAAAAAAGCCATACCTCCCATTACTAACTAGGTATCAGTAGCTCAGGAGAGTAATTATTTACTCACTTAAGAGACAAACTGTTCTTTCCCACTTGGATTTAATGCATCAATCATGCTAGGCCACCTAAGAAGTTCAGTTGATATCTCATTACTGTTTATACCTAAAGGTTTAAAATTAAATAAACAATTCCTGAAAAAGGAATTATATTCTAACTTGACATAAAAATTGAATGGATTTGGCACATTTTCTTCACACGATTTACTCTTTTCCATCCTCAGAACATATGAGCTGATGCAAGAGTGCAAAGCCTTACTTCAGCTAAGGCTGTGGAGTCCATCTCATGAGTCTGTTTACGTGAAAAATAACAAAAAAATGAAAAACAACACACACTGAACAAAAATGCTATCATTTGTGCTTCTCCAGACTATCTGATATCACAGCTCGGTTATATGCGTTCTTGACAAGAAAACTGATACTGATGGCATGGAAATCATCTGAGAGAAATTTAAAAAATAGCAGTAAAGCTTCACAGTGAAGGTAGAGGTTATGCGTAACGAAATCTTAGCATTGCTGTTAGCCTGGTAACTTTGACTGTCCTCTTGCATAGGCTTCTACATCTCAGGGTATTCAGGGCCAAATTTTCATAGCAGTCCTTTGCTGATGGTTTCCAGATTTGATGCCCCTTACCAATGCTACACACTCAAGACTTCAGGCGAGGGGAAGCTGAAGGAGTACGGTAACTTTAAAGAACAGCTAGATATTTAGCTTGTGAAAACAACTGTAACACATTCAATTCAGCAGACTACCAAAAAAATAAATAAATAAATACTCCGAGCAGAATGCAGTGCACACCTTAACTTCCATCTGCCATAGCTCTTCATGGCAGTTTTAGGAACACCATTATCCATAAGCCTCATTAGGCAGAAGCTTAAAGAGGCCATGAACCACTTTGATATCACAAAAGAAAGCTCCACTATATGAGATTATTCTCTCTCCTTCCACTGTTGCTACAAGTCTACTTCATATACCAAATGAATTCACATAGGAGGCAGTGCTCAATCATCTGCCTCCAAAAGTCCATCACAGCAGTCCAGAGGCAATGCTACTGTTTCTACCAGCGCCCTGGAGCTAGCATGAGACTGGTTGTCCAGCACAGCCGGCTGGCCACATGTGAACCCACAGTCAGGAATGGGATTATGTCTATACCTCTGCTCCAGCAGATAGACCCTTATCTGCTCCTGAGCTTACCTTAAAAGCTATCTCATGCACATTTCTATGATATGTAATCAGTGCTGTATTTTATAGCATTGCAACACACTCTTATTTTATGATAGGAGAGAAAAAAAATCTTTCAACTTCACATACGTATTTACCTGATAGACAAGAAATATTAACAACGCATTCTGCTGCCAGATACGTTTATTTAGCAGTAGAAGGGAGAAGGATGAAAACTTGACCTGTTGTCACACCACACTGTTACAAACCTCCAGTTTTACTGAAAAGATACTGAAAATGACAAGTAGTTTTTCTAAAATGCTATGTTTCTCAAGTGCAATAAAAGCAGCATTGGTGCTAAGTTGCCAAAGCCTAAAGGCTTGATGGAAATAATACCCTGAGATGGAAGATAGAGAAATGACTCCTTTCTTCAGCAGCTCCATACACCAGAGATTTAGGGCTCTTGAGCTCAGAATTAAAGACAGTATGCCATCAGAAAGCAGCATGTAGATCCTTTAAACTGATTCCTCTATGAATACTTGAAACTTCTGAATTTGCCTGCTTATTAAAATGGTAAGGGTGTTTTAATACCTTCATTTGGAAGTCTGTTTTCTCGACTTCTCAGACCTGCCTCACTTGCAGCCATGAGCAGAAGGAACAATAGTCTTGACTTGGTTTAGCCTGCCTTCATAGCAGAGAATAAGTACTTAAACTAATTTCAAGTGAATTTTTAGGGTCACACGTTCAGTATTCGTGAATAAAACTTTTTAAAAATCACTTTGTATTACAGCAAATCAAAATTAAGCAGGCAGCCACACAAAGGAAGAGGAGGGACTTCCTTTTGAGGCTTTCGTGTGTGTGTGTAAAGATCTTTTCTGTGAGCATGCTACCCCCTCCCCATTGCTTCAGGCTCAGTTTACACACTGATCATAACAAAAGATGTTTCCTTCTGCAGTGGTTACTCTGTACTTCAACTCCCCAGCAAAAACAGTCAGGGTTGTAAAAACAGATGTGTCAAAAGGTTAAGAAATGGACAACTAGATTTTCTCCAGCTGTACAAAAGTAGCTGACAATCTCAGCTCTCCAGATCACAAGAAAGAGGTATTACTGAACCGAATGCCTGGTATTGATTCAAAATGGAAATAAAGGAGGGGGTGAAGTTAATGTAGCGAAAGTGAGCAGCTGCATGAAGGAATACTATCAATCTGCAAAAACTGGATGATGTCTAGGAAGGACAAAAGAAATCTTAACAGATACATACTTTAGTATATAAATTATGAAAACAAAGCAAAATCCTTGGTATTTAATATCCAATTTAAGTAAACGTTCTTGAAATAGAGTGTATCAGAAATAAATCATGTAATAAAATAAAGGTTGCTCAGCAAGGACCACAGATATTTTTAAGTCCAGTATTTGCTTGCAGGTTGTATCAAATTTGAAACACTCGTAAGTATTTGATACTTTGCTTTTAACATTTGCCTTTTGTGAAGGATGCAAAATAATCTGTATTTTTCCCCCTACTTGCACCCTTTAAATCCTGAAGAGATTAACAAGGCAAGTTACCTTTCATGCCAGGATGGAGGAAAAGGGATTTCCCAAGACTCTTCCTTTCTTTTCTATTCTCTCCCCCCTCACCCTCCAGTAAGCGAAATCAAAAGGTCAACAAGAATTCAGCGGAAAGCACCAGGACTTAAAAATTCAAAATGTTATCCAAGATTATAATAACCGGACATGTACTATCTAGACCATCCCCAAACCCTAGACTTGGCTGTGTAGATACACTTGCTAGCAAACATGATTTAAGTATATTTATAAGCATAGAGAAAAACAAATCATACACAGGTAGCATACCTCCCCAAATATTTACTCATCATTAAAGAGATCAGTCCGTGAAGGGGATGGTCATAAAACACATTTTCCATCTGCTGCCTTTTTTTCCTCTCTATTGTAAAGGCACAGAAACAGTATTTTTTTTAAAATACAAAAATTATTTTTTGAAATAATCTTTATGTATTTTCTTGCTCTTTTTCTTCTTCTTTTGCCATAATAAAATATTCACCTGTTTCATATGCTAGTCAAAATCCTTGCAAGAGGAATAATGCTAACATGAGGATATCATAGACAGTGAGGAAAATATATTTAGGTTCTTAATTTTCAAACCAGTTCAGTCTCAGTATACTGCTCCATAGCTATTCTCAACCCACATTAAGCCCCACTGTGGGTTTGCCTCTCTCCGTCTCCCCCTAAACACATGCACCCAGCCCCTCTTTTCACAACAGCACCCCTGCTCCAGTGGCCATGCAGCTCAGTGTTCACCTACAGCAGATTTCTTCTCAAGCTGTAATTGCATGAGCAACCCCACCTTGCCTGGAAGAGGCTAAATGGCTACTGAGAGAAAGGCTGTCTCCTTGCTCACCACAACAAAGTGTGTGGAAACACCTGGGAAAATAAAGATACCTGCATGCACTCTGGAGCTGCACAAGCCATCCGGCATAGCTGTCCCCAGGACTGGGCGATTGAGTTTTGCAGGTTTGATTCTTACACAGCTATGCCAGCCCATACAGTGTGCAATTACTACAAGGATCAAAACAACCCCACAGCAGTTAACAGCTGCCATGCAGGTAGTGAATTAAAGAAACTTGTTACTTCACTGTGAAGTTATAAGCGCTTAGAAGCTGCAGCAGCAAAAGGGACTGATCGTGACAGCAGCGCTACACTCTGTGAACAATTTCAGAAAAATCCTCCTCAGAGAACTTTTGGCATAGAATGACGGGATAATGCTGTTGGCTGTTTTCCTTGCTACTTAATTCTTGGAAATTAAACTTACCTTAGAAATTAAATGATGTACCACAGTAAGCTTCCTATTTTACATTACTCAGCAGTCACTAAGTGCTTCCTGTACTTTACAACATCTACATTGCTGGCCCATGACAAAGATGACAAACCAAAAAACTGCTACATATACTTTGACAAAACAGCATTACCAGAGTTTTTTTAAAAAATCTTTCCAATAAAAGATGCTCTGTTTTTAGAGCCTGCTACAAACAGTGGTAAAAACTTGGGGGAAGCAAGCAGAAGTGAGAAAGATGAGAAAGGTAAAGAAAAGGAAACTCTTACCCAAAAACTTGCCTTACTGTACACGCAGATTCATTCTCACCAATGGCACAACACTCCATACACCATATTTCACAGTTTGCCCGACAAATATTTATTCATCTTCCAGCAGGTAATTAGCTACTGCTGTTTTCAAGCACTTTAGAAATGTAGTCCAGAAACACATCTGCAGAGGGAGCCCCTGGGATCACCTCTGCACTTGTGAAGCAGTGTAGCTGGTTACTCTCTGGGAGACGTTCAGCACAAGATTAGCAAGTGGCTAAGAGCCATCCTCTCATTCCAATTTTAAAACTGCGGTCTTGATACCACACAGCTGGACATCTGCCATCACTGCAGGCCTCAAAGTAAGGTTTAAAAAAAAATGAAACGCCTCTTTCGGGAAAATTCTTCCATGTCTGCTGCTCTGCAGCATCCTCAGCTGTCTCAGGGTGCTGAGTGTTCATTGCAAGGCTAGTTCTGTGCTCCAGTTACAGAGAGCTGTAGACATTCCAAGTGATATCTCTCAATTATTTAAAAGTTGGGAATCCTCCAAAATTGCTTTCCATAAGCTGTCTGGGAAATGCTGCTTGGCAAATTATTTGTACTAGGGCTAGGACTTAAACCCCCTTTACAGACTGAATGGCAGACTGATTGAAAAGATTTTCCTAAAATAGCAGCATCCCTCCTGCCTGCACACACAGCATCACTAACCTACACTGAAATAATCTTGTCAAGTGAAATAGGATGAAATATCCTTTTTTCTTTCTTTTTTTTTTGGCCAAAAGAGCTAATATATTAGTTAGATAATAAATGAACTATACAAATTGAAAAACAAAAAACTCCCTTCCTCAATGCACGTGCATATCTAAACATTCAGCATCTCCTTTCTTCTCTCTTCCAGAAACACAGTTAAGTTATGGAAGTTATCAAGTGGCACCAAAGCCACAGAAGCTACATACACACACCTTTCTAGTTAAAACAGAGTAAAATATACCAGCCTAACTTCTTTCCCCAAGGTATGTACGACTCCTACATTTACTCCTTTTCCAACACAGTTATAGAGGAATGGGGTGTTGTTTTCTGGTCTGCTTATTATTTTAAAAAGATTTATTTTTTTCAAAGCTGAAAGCTGAAAGCCTGAAAGGATTTATACAGAGTAGGAATTAGAGGAAAAGAAAGAAAATATTACTGCTGTGCAGTGTTATGAAGCTGTGCAGTTACATAAGCAAGAAAAAAGAAAAATACTCAATTTTGAACAAAAGCATCCATACAAACAGAAGTCACATTTAGATGTGAGTTTCAATCTGGAGCAGAGTTAACTCTGTTAGTGTGGTGAGATACAAACTAACTGAGGAGATTGAGAGGGACTCTTAAGATGAGGTGAACAGAAATCCTGAAGGTGGATAAAACTCATTGCTAGGAAAGCAAATTCATGCAACACCTCAGCTTCACATACAGATAACACAAGCTAATAGCTGATCCTAAGGATACAGACCCACATATAAGAGGAGCAATCCACTGACATTTGCTGTATGCATGGTCATAATCAAAACTGACTTTTCTATTAGATAGAATTTAAACCACAAAACATACAAGAGTTTAGGTCCCAGGAGCACAAATCAGGTGTTCAATGGCCACAGCACAGCATACAATGCAATTACCACATCTTGTAAAAAATCGCCTACCGGCTGCTGTTACTGATCATGTTTGCTACAGCTTATATTCTTGTATCACAACACGTACCTGTAAAAAATTTTCATAAAGAGTCAAAATATCACCTGAAATTGTCCTCACACTAAAAGATATGTTACTAAAAGGTGTATTAAAGGATATACTGTAGCTGTATTGGAGGGCAGTATGTATGCGGAATTACACTGAATTATAACTAGAGCTTACTGCTCTATAAATGTTTGTCAAATGGTAGTCATGCCATTCCATGCATGCCAGACAGTAAACTCAAAAGAAAACTCCTGGAAAACACAGTGAGTAAACTTTAGCAGTCATGAACATTACCAGCTACACACTTCCCTGCATTTACTAAAATACATCATACAAATCTAAATAAAATACTTCAGTGGGCAGGGACAGCAACTTATTTACTTAAGTTTCAAGGAAACTACCTATCCTTGTTTTCATGAATTATGACCCAAGTTTGCAACAAGGAAGTTGCAAATGGCAAAAGACCAATTAATGCAAGTTTTCCATTAACTTTTTTATACTTGAGGGCTGTGTGAATTAAAGATGAAATAAAATTTACCCCACAGAATACTAGTGAAGTACGAAGTGAGCTGAGATCCCCAGAGAGACTATGGTATTTATTTCTTCAGATACTCTTTACAAAGCTCAACTATAAATTGAAAAAAACGTCCAGTCCTGAAGTTTAATTAGCACCGGCAGGTCTGGACCACTGGGAACATTTTCACAATTTCAAATGTCAAAGAACTGATTGAAGGTTTTAAGGCTGGATAATAGGGAAAGGAGATGGAATGGCAAAGAGGAAGGAACAAACGAGGCAGGTTGTTTTTCACTGCCAACACAGCAATCTTTAACTTCTCAGTTCTGTGCCTTTGGTCAAAAAAAAAAAAAAGGAAAATAAGCTAACCCAGTGATATTTTTAGCCACTGTATAGACACACACAAAACTAATTTAATTGTCTTCCAGCTTTCTTTCTCAGGTAGCTCATCTTCCTGAACTCGGCTTCACAAGTAAATACAGAGTTTGTGGTCTCAGCACCTTCCTGGGTGACCAGAGCACATCTGTTCCTTTTGTGGCTGTAACCTGCACACAAGTATTTGGAGATTTTGTATCAGATTTATTCAAAAGGGATTTATGCAAGGTGTGTCAGGGACCTTTCTAATACACTTGAAGAATTTGGAGGAGAGAGAATTTCAGCCATATGCATTGAAAAAGAAACCAGCTCTGTCAGGTAACCATTAGGCCTGACCCAGTTCTGAGTTGCACCTACTTTTAACAACCTTTGATTTGGCCACTGTGTTCAACTATTGATAACTGCCCCAATTCAGCAAACAGCAATGGGCACTTTTATCTTTATCACAGGTGCTTGGCTTTGTTCCTGTGAGCAAAGAGTGAAGGTCAGAGCAATCCCACTCTTCTCAAGCAGAGTTCCTGACTTCAATATTAACCATATCCCACCTGCATTCACTTAATAGTTATGTGCCCATTAATTCACCAGCAATATATATATATATATATATATATATATATATTTAATTAAAATTCAAAAGAGATTCCTACGAATAAATGGAAAGACTTGAGACCAACAGATTAAAGGTAGCACTGATACCCACACTGGTGAGAAGACCGATCCATTCACATGACAGCCTGAGCAAATGGAGCAGCAGGAGGGCCACCACATGCAGCTCTTTGAGCATCACTCAGCTCACAGCAGGAGCAGCCACAGGACCACTACATCCCCGCCACCTTTGCTGGACTATATTCTCTATTTAGTGCTAACCTGAAGACAGTGCAGTCTTGAAACAGAATATAAACATACTATCAAGTTTCACACTAACAGGCAGCAAAGGCGAAAAGGTTTGGTTTTGTTATTGTTGTTGTTTTAAATAAAAACTANACTACCTATCCTTGTTTTCATGAATTATGACCCAAGTTTGCAACAAGGAAGTTGCAAATGGCAAAAGACCAATTAATGCAAGTTTTCCATTAACTTTTTTATACTTGAGGGCTGTGTGAATTAAAGATGAAATAAAATTTACCCCACAGAATACTAGTGAAGTACGAAGTGAGCTGAGATCCCCAGAGAGACTATGGTATTTATTTCTTCAGATACTCTTTACAAAGCTCAACTATAAATTGAAAAAAACGTCCAGTCCTGAAGTTTAATTAGCACCGGCAGGTCTGGACCACTGGGAACATTTTCACAATTTCAAATGTCAAAGAACTGATTGAAGGTTTTAAGGCTGGATAATAGGGAAAGGAGATGGAATGGCAAAGAGGAAGGAACAAACGAGGCAGGTTGTTTTTCACTGCCAACACAGCAATCTTTAACTTCTCAGTTCTGTGCCTTTGGTCAAAAAAAAAAAAAAGGAAAATAAGCTAACCCAGTGATATTTTTAGCCACTGTATAGACACACACAAAACTAATTTAATTGTCTTCCAGCTTTCTTTCTCAGGTAGCTCATCTTCCTGAACTCGGCTTCACAAGTAAATACAGAGTTTGTGGTCTCAGCACCTTCCTGGGTGACCAGAGCACATCTGTTCCTTTTGTGGCTGTAACCTGCACACAAGTATTTGGAGATTTTGTATCAGATTTATTCAAAAGGGATTTATGCAAGGTGTGTCAGGGACCTTTCTAATACACTTGAAGAATTTGGAGGAGAGAGAATTTCAGCCATATGCATTGAAAAAGAAACCAGCTCTGTCAGGTAACCATTAGGCCTGACCCAGTTCTGAGTTGCACCTACTTTTAACAACCTTTGATTTGGCCACTGTGTTCAACTATTGATAACTGCCCCAATTCAGCAAACAGCAATGGGCACTTTTATCTTTATCACAGGTGCTTGGCTTTGTTCCTGTGAGCAAAGAGTGAAGGTCAGAGCAATCCCACTCTTCTCAAGCAGAGTTCCTGACTTCAATATTAACCATATCCCACCTGCATTCACTTAATAGTTATGTGCCCATTAATTCACCAGCAATATATATATATATATATATATATATATATATTTAATTAAAATTCAAAAGAGATTCCTACGAATAAATGGAAAGACTTGAGACCAACAGATTAAAGGTAGCACTGATACCCACACTGGTGAGAAGACCGATCCATTCACATGACAGCCTGAGCAAATGGAGCAGCAGGAGGGCCACCACATGCAGCTCTTTGAGCATCACTCAGCTCACAGCAGGAGCAGCCACAGGACCACTACATCCCCGCCACCTTTGCTGGACTATATTCTCTATTTAGTGCTAACCTGAAGACAGTGCAGTCTTGAAACAGAATATAAACATACTATCAAGTTTCACACTAACAGGCAGCAAAGGCGAAAAGGTTTGGTTTTGTTATTGTTGTTGTTTTAAATAAAAACTAAGGTCAAACGCTAAGCAAGACTTCGCATTTTTTATTTGCTTGTTATATTTTTTTGAAATACTTCATGTCACCTTGTGAGTTATTTTTAAAACACATCATGTTAAAACACACCACATAGTAAAAACAGTTTGTGCTGTATAAGGACTACATGTACAGTCATTACTATTACACTGTATCAGACTAACGAGCGGAGAAGCTCACTGATTTTGGAAAGAAACAGCAAGTAATTAGTTTTAAGCATTTACAAAAATTTCAATTCTCTTCATGTTAATCAGGTATGTACCACTGTTTGCATTATACAAGCTAAAGGAGTGGAAACAAACCGCAGTAGATACCTCCTTATGACCTACATCTTTGTAATTTTGGATTAAGAACTAGTTCTGACTACTGACAATACCACAAAACATATTTCCTGACTTCCTCATAGTTTTCTCTGCCAAAAGCAATTAAGAGTACTGTACCTTTGGGGAGTGATGAGGAAGGGAGGGAATGCCTGATGAGGTTATGACCCTTTTTCTGATAAAAAACAAAGATCTCTGACTCCATTTCACAAGAGACTGAATACCGAAAATTATTACATTTCTGATTTTCCCCTGGAGATGGTTCATTCTTCTTGTTTCAAGTCTTACAGCAGAATCAGCATTAAATTCAGAACTGTAAATTGTTACATATTTAAAAAA
>WBMW01003011.1:147385-308616 GCA_013396635.1 Penelope pileata | reverse complement strand
TTTTTTTTTTTTAAATAGAGGGACCAGGTGAAAAGAAGTAAAACATTTAAATATCACAGATATTTATCATGGAATCACAAAACAGTTTGGTTTGGAGGGAACNCTCTGATCATCTTCATGGCCCTCAAACTTTTAGCAATGTAACTCATGATTAGGACTGAGTCAACAACCAAATTTATGAGCCATTATTTTAATATATTATATTAAACACCACCACATGTGCAACATTAATAGACATACTGCACAAAAACACACCTGAGTAATTTCAAGAGGCAGATAATGCTACGTATTGGTATTTTCAACACAAGATACACAAAGAAAGAAAGTAGGATATCTATTTAAAGCAGAGACATCAGTAATGCCTCTCAGCTATGAGGTATTTCTTTGGTAAGGTGCCACAGAAAGGAAACCAGAAACACTGAATCTTGCTCTCCTTCTAACGCTCAGCCAATCTGATTATCTGGGTTTTAAAGAACTCTGCCAAAGTTCTGAGAAAAGACCTCAGGACAGCTAAAGACTAACAGTTACAACTGTGATTTAAGAATGAAAGTGACTTTAAGTCACCAGATTCAGCAATGTTTCCTCTAATTACAGGATCGTTTCCTATCTGGACACTCAGTTCCAGATTATAAATTTGCTTAAATACCTGTGATCACAGATGACTGCTATATCAACGGTATCCAAAGTTCAAGGTAACAAACTGAGCTCGAAGTAGCTTTTACGTATCTTGCTTTCCCTTAACCCCTTCAAACGTTCTGAAATACGACTATTTTAATGTAAGATATTGCTTGCCTGTAAAGTACAGAGAGAAAAAGAAAGAGTGAAAAAAAAGTCCCTCAAAAAAACTGAAAAACCACTCTGGATTTACATTTCTTATATAAAAAGGTTTCTTTTATTCAGTAGTCTTGCAAAGTTTTACTCTGCAACCTGAACTCCATTCACAGCTTTCAAAATCACTTTGGATCAGCTAAGAGCTTTCTACAAGGGACTGCAACCCCCCCCCTTTTCTTACCTAACAGAAGAAAAAAGAAAAAAGGAAAAGAAAAAAGAAAAGAATGTGCATTAATTACAAGGTACTGACTGACCTGGATTAGCCATTCTTCCATGTCAGTAGAAAGGAATTCCTAACATCTGCATCAACTAGGAGGGCAGAATAGGCTGTTCCAATTGAATTTCTTGTGAAAATAAATAAATAAAGGAAACTTTTGTTTTACTCAGTTGTCTAAGTGTTTAATCTATCGACGAGACTAAATTTCTTCTAAAACCTTTCAAGTGTTTTAGGAACATGGCAATATTTAAACACAAAAAGTTTCTGCTTCTGCTGTTTTATTCTAAATTGTTAGGGGGCCAACTTTTCCTTATATACAAATAAACATCCTAATCAATTGGCAGTAGGGAAATGATGATTACCTCTAAATGATGATTACCTCTCTGTACTTACATACAGTCGAGTCCTAGCACTTACATTTGAAAAAGCACACTGAAAAATTATGAAGAGTGCAATATCACGCATGGGAATGATATACTGTCAGAAAGGCTAGATTATACCACGAGACAAAAGCAGCTTGATGTGTTCAGTTTACACAGTTCGTAAGTACCTCTGCGAGCAACAACCATTTCTTGGGTCAAAGTTTACTGTTGGAACCTAAACACACAGATGTGTTTGGCCTAGAAAAATGACCGAATTGATGACATAATTAGAGATAATTTCTCTTTATCATGCTTGATGCTCCAGCATAAGTTTGTACATTAGAGACTAAATCTCTTTCTAAAAGGAAGTACGATATCACAGAATCACAGAATTGCAGGGGTTGGAAGGGACCTCAAGAGATCATCGAGTCCAACCCCCCTGCCAGAGCAGGTTCCCTACATCAGGTTGCACAGGTAGGCGTCCAGGCGGGTCTTGATATAGTGGAAACAAAAACTTTTGCAATTCATGCCTTTAGCTTCCAAAGATCCATTATGTAGAAAATAGACTTGAACAACTACTGCAGTCCTTGCAGGCTTTAGAATCTTCTAATGATCTTTCCAATAGTCACAGATTTAGCATTTCCTTTTTCCATTAGAAAGTCCATATATTTTCCTGAGCTAAAACAGAATTCATTTTAAACCAAAAACCCTAACTTTTCTTCACAAGCCAGCATGTATTACTTACATTGACAAGAAGAATTACTTCTGTGGACACCAGAATCTAAGACTGGGTTTAAAAGAAAGTTCCAATTAATATTTACAGTCAAGATCCTACAGAGAGAGCTTAGACTTACTTAGCGTTTTAAATATCAGCTTTACACCAGAAACAAAAGTATCAAAAGTACTCCTACAATCCTGTTTGAGTATAGAATGCCTCAATGTAATGATTTTGCAGTTCATCATAAGCTTGAGGTTAAGATGAGGACGTCACCTATGCAGAAGCACTGCGCATTAAAGTCAGATTAAACACTTTGAATGCAAGACTTATAAGATATTGTTCATTTGGAGGAAGAGAAGAAAAGAAGTGACAAGGTTTTGATAATGATTTAAATGTTACTACACAGAGTTGAGCAGAAATATCATGTATGCTTTAAAACTTTACCTGTTACAGACTGTTTCAAGTAAAATACATAGTAGCAGTATTTGACATTTAAGTGGAAAAACTCCTTCCAGATACATAATGTACTCTAAGAAAAATTAAGTCCAATATCTACATTGAAATGTCAATTAGTTGTGCTTCTTTACACATTGTAAAAACAACACAGGGCTAAAATATTTGAGCTGGGATTTTCATATATCTTAACTTAGCAACAAACTAAGTATTCAAAATACAGCACTTGAATACAGCCAGACTTGAGGAAGCTTGCCAGAATCTGATCGAGCAGAAAAGGATTAGGCAGGATCTAGTCTGGTCAACAGCAGTACTGTGGGGTTTTTTGTTTGTTTTGTTTCTTGTTTGTTTGTTTTCAGTGGTTTTGTTTGTTCTTTCATTTTGTTTTTCGTTTATTAATTCACATTAATTTCTAGAAGAATTGCAAAAGTTCAGACATGGAACCAAGGAGTCATCGAGCGTATCAGAGCTTACAAAAGCATTTATCTTTTTTTTTCTTCCATATATTGCCTTCGGTATGACTTTTTCCCAAGCTTTTTCCTTGCCCCCCACCCTGCCCATTCTCTGTATTTTACATTAAAGATTTCCTGGTATGACATTATCAGTGTGTCCTTTTGAGTTCCTTTATTCACATGCAGAGAAGGGTGTGGGTAACTTATAAAAGTAGCCGTAAAGTAAATACACCTATAAACTTTGACAAATTTATAAAAGGACATTATTTGTCTGCATTCAGAAGCAGCAACAATGCAGTGACATTTTCCCACCACAGATAAGTGCAAGCCCATTTTAATTTTGGTAGCATACACTTCAGTCACAGCAGCAGTGCCATGGCTTTTAAATGCATAAACTTTAAAAGCTTGTACACCCTGTTTGTTTTTTTTCCTCAGGAAACTTTCATTTTCCCACCTGCCAAAGAAGAAGCCCATAGAAAACACCTCACAGCTATTTTCCAAAAATGTAAAGATCTAAATACATCTCCAAAGAGGGAGAGGAGAGAAAAATACAAAGGGGAAGAAAAAAGAGGCATGAGAAAATAAACAAAAAACATTTTTCATTTAAAAAGTACTTTCTCAAAAACAAACATAATGTAAAAAAGCTGAGTCAGATCCTCCCCATGAGGGCTTATGAAAAAGAAATACTAGAAAGCAATCAAGCTGGAGGAGAGCACAGAGAACTTACCTGCCCTGTAAACAAAGTCTCAGCCTCACAGTACATCTGTTCATAAAAAGGAGCACACGACACACACAACACCCAGAAACGTGGTAATTCTGGTAGGATTGGCTCGCTATCGCAGGCCCCTCACTACATGGTCTCAGCTGAGGTCAAAGTTCTGCTGGGTTCGTACAGTTCCTGTCCTTGACAAGAAGAAATCAGCGTAGAAGACAGGAACAAGCTTGTGCTGTTGGAAATGCTTTGTGCTCCAAATCCAAAGCCATGGCCTGAAGCATATCCATGTTTCTGCAAATGTATCTACCTGTCTCTCACGGGGCAGAATATTCTTCAAAGCATTATGACCATAACTACATTTCTACTACAATTCTCTCAAAAAAACACTGCAAAAAGTCCAAAACACTCCCACATATGAGATGTATATACATGAAAGTGTCAGATGCATAACTGCCCACCATCTGTCTGAAAGGTGTCTGGCAAAAAGGACTGGAGCTGTTGTATTAATAATGTGGGTTCTAGCCAGGCCTGAAGCAATGAGCAAGTCACTGCCTGTGACAAATGTACTGGATGCCCATATATTATGGAAGTTCAGGTGATGATAAAAGAACGTAGCGGCACCCCTGCGAGTAACAGATGCTGATCTTCCACTTGAAATGAAACTTTTCATATCATCGTGAGCAGCTTCAGCTTTGTGGTTAGGCCAAAAATCATTACCCTCAATACACCTTCAAACTGGCAAACTTGCCAAGTAAACTCTGTTACTGGAAAAAGTTGGGCATAAACCTAAGACCTCTTCAAAAACTATCAGTTCCTACTACAATAGCTTGCAGGTCTCACAGTAAAAGTTACAGAACTGTAGCAAACACAGTAACTCAAGTTCTCAATGGCACATGAAATTGAGGCACTGTTTTCCTTCAGCATTTTGCTTATGAAACTGCTTAAAGTATTTCTGAGCACTTCATTAAATGCACATTATCATGAAATGTGCTGTTAGCCAAATATTATATTTGTATAGATAGATTTGTATTATATGTGAAAAGACCATCATTTCAAGATGCATTGCAGGATTGAGGTTTTAGGTTGCAATTCTACTGTACAGCTCCTTACACTCATCCACAACTGCATTAATTGCAAGAACCCACCAACTCACAGGCTGGTAGCAGAGTGCTCTGTAAACACAGAGTCCAGCTAAGCGGGCCCAGGAATATGAGAAGACATGGCTGCAGGTTTTTTCCTTCTGAGACATGGAAAAGAGAGGGGATGACAAGCAGCAGAACTAAGCAATTAACTTCAGTAAAAAATATGGGTTTATAATAAAAGTCAGACATTATTCATAAATATTTCTGAGGAGAGAAATGAGCAACATGATTACAATGGACTACAAACTCGAGAAAATCTTCTGTCGTGTGGGGGTGTTTTCTAGCTAAGAGCTGTCAGTAAAACAAGTCTTTAAAAATACTTTGCCTGTTTTAGCAGCTCACAAAACATTTCTGTGGTCAGATTGAGGAGGCGGCAACTCTTGGGCACCTTCAGTTTCCTATTTGAGAACCAGATGCTCAAAGAGTAGACCAGTGCCTCTAATTAACGCTGCCACTTTTTTGATAGTGGAAAGTCTGTGATTTCCAAAAGCTTTAGAAAGTCTTAAAAAATATGAATTGATACTACTACCTCTCAAACGTGAAGGAAAAAAAAAAAAAACAACACCTAAAGATCAGAGAGAACAAATAGCATTTATGTGTACTTGGACTTTAGGCCCTAAGCAGGCCCTCCCTCTGTTTCATTTGGAATGCCTACACAGCTCCTCAGGCTGGAATCTAATCTTAACCAAGACTGTCTCACTGGCTAGGGATCCTAATCAGGGACAAACCTTGAAACGCAGCCATTTTTTTTCTGGGAGAGTCACAGCAGTCGTATCTTCCTCAAGGATTTCCTGTTGCCTATGAACTTTATATTCAAAAAAAAAAAAAAAGGCATTCAAGACAGGACATCCCATCTTTAGAAATGCTGGCCTGCTTTGGACATGACTAGACAGAACAGTCTCCTGGCCAGACATTAGGCAAAATTCCCTAATGGTTAGCCTCATACTTTACATGATTCTTAAAATATTGCTTTTCATTGTGAAAGACAGACCCTCTCATGAGATAAGAGCTAACCATTAACACAATTTTTTTTTACACAGTGAAAACTACAAGTATATAAGCTGATAACCACCCTTCTTACAAACAGACTTGAGTGGAGGCATGTGGTTCCTAGCTATCTTGACTGAAACTAGACATAACAGAACCCAAATTGCTCGGCTTTCCTGGTAAGCCATAAGAGTCCAGACTTGCTAGGACAGAGGTTACACTCAGGCTCTTATCATCTTAAACTATTTCTTAGTTCTTCCATCATTTGCAGTACAGTGTACATTCTGTGCACATGAGAAGAAAATTGTCTGTTGCATCTGGGAGTTGTGTCCATTTTGAACTACTTTGTAAAATATATGTTGTGGGGACCATGGCCAAGAAGAGTGTAATGGCTTTTATATTAAGCACTGCTCCACAAAAGCCACAGCTAAGAACAGTTGCTATTTTCAAAGGATTTGGTAATTTTTTAATGCCTTGAACTACACAGACAGTTTTACAGCATGTTCTGACCAGAGCAGCTACCAGAACACGATGTGGCTTTATTTTGAACACTAGAAGCCTCCTATGCACTCACTCCCTTGCTCGGGCCATTAATGGACATGGAAATAGCACAACAGGAACAAATCTCCCACCTTTCCCCCTCTGCCTTCTGCAGTCAGAAAGTATTTCAATAGTGCTGCAGTCAGGCTGCCAGTTTGCTGACTCTTCAAGAAGCTGGCTTCAATAGTCTGAGGTATCGCTCAAACATGCAAAAAGTTTCTATTAATATTTTATTGCTCATAAAACATCAAAGCTAGCTCTCTTTCTTGTCAGTCAGCAAGCAACAATTTCACCCTTTTTAAGCTCAATTAAACTATGGGGAGCCAATTAAAAAAGCAAAACCTAACAACTAAGATTTCCTCTGTATTAATCTCTCTAAATTTAGGATATATCAACACCTCTCAGCCCATTTCTAGTGTTACTGACATAGTCTGAAATTGCTGCCAGATATGTAATTAAGTGACTAAAAGATAAAAAAAAATTAAAAAAAAATAAAATAATCCATCTCTTAAGTGGTAATTAATACTTGCAATTTTGTCAAAGTTCTTCAGAGTAAAGCAGTAAATACATGGGAGGTACCTGGGCTGCCACATACCTCTATAGCTACAAGGGCAAAATGTCCCTGTATCTTTATTTTTAAGAATTTGGATCTCTTGGTTTTAAGGCTGCAGTTACCTCAAGATGAAAGAATGTAACCGTCACAATCCAATTTATCTTAGGGGTTGCAGTTCACTCTCATTGGCAGTAAGCAATCAATTTCTGCTTCTTACCCTTCAATGTCCTTTAAAGTTGGCTGAGGAGTAGGGGAATCAATGAATCTGAAAACAAATTTCGAGCATGTCACTTGGATAAAGGAGGAAGATAAAATATGGAGGAAATCTCAAAAAGGGAAAAAGTACTTTGAGAGGGATGAAAAGTGATTTTCATTTAAGGAACTACTGACTTCAGAGTACCTACATCTCTTTTACATCCTATTACTGTAAGTGAAATCCAGTATTAACACTGACAAAGATTAACTGCTACTGTCACTCACTTTCTGTATATTAATCCTGTGCAGCTGGCAAAAGTTTGAAGATCTTTCTCCACACAAGAAACTGGCAAGGGAAACCAATTTTTATCACGGGTTGTAAGATAACTTCCACGATAACTGCATCACTCCAGGGTGCTCTAAGTACTGCTGAAGAGTAATTTAATACACAATTACTGCTTTAACAACAAGTGACTGTTCTGTTTGGTGACAAAGTCTTCCCGTAAAGAAGCCCCAAGAGAAGCAATGGGTATCATGCCTGACCTAGAAAGAGCAGACGTAAAGTACACTGCTAACGTTTGTAATCGCAGAATGGGACTTCTATGTTTCCACTCCAGGTCACACTCAGGCATGATCACAGGGTATCCTCTATCCAGGGTCTTTCTCTGGGAAGGATGATGGTACTCCAACTCTTTTTAAGCATTAAAAGACATGTAAGTAAGCCTGCAGAGGCTTCTCTAGGGTCAGCAGCCTGTTCCAGAGGTGGCAAGCAAGGTGGACACTAAGCATGAAACAAAAAGTGTTATTTATGAAGTAATCAATCATAACTTTGAATTGTTATATATACATTGCTAAGCTTAAAGCAATTTATAAATTTAATAATTAGACACTTGATAATTCCTGAAGGACATCCTCAATGAAGAGAAATGTTCCCCCATTGCTGCTGTGGAATACTAAGGGCTTAGCCATCATTAGAAGAATGCTTAAGTCATATATAAAGTACCAAATATTTCTCAATACTTGCAGATTCTGACACACAGTCCTTGAGCAAAGAATATCTCTAGAAGTGCCTGAACTGCAGTAAAACAAAGAGCTGAGGAAAAATCTTTCAAAGAGATCACTCTTTAAAACCCAGCAGCCCCAATCAAGAAGGGATTTGTCCTATGAAGGACGAGGAGATGCAAAGCTGTCAGTTATGACAGACAGCAAGATATACAAATGGGTTTGCCTGTTTTTGGGAGAAAGCAGGCAGGCAGAACAAAGAGGAGCAGGTGGCTAGCACAGGAGCTGGGGAGGAGGCAGAGATCTGGGTGCATCCTGCCTGGCTGTCACACAGACGCAGCTCTCTGGCCCTGTCGCTGCTGAGCTGTGCTGCAAGCAGCCATTTAGAGCAATGCAAAAAGACAAAAATTTTATTCTGATCAGGAAGACAGATGCCGGGAACTCCTTTATGGCATCCATGTGTTCTACCTTTAGGCTCTGTTTGTGACGCAGTTTGAGGGTGGGGTAAATGTAATGAAGTTGAGAATCATAGATGTAAAAATTTCTCTGGCAATACTTCACTCTGAATATGCAAGGTCAGCTTTACTTCAGGCTGATGGTCAAATTACTCTTTGCAGCTTAAATGCAATGATTTTTTTTTAAAAAGCTTACGGTTAGGCTATCTTCAACTTGTTTTAAATAGCATCCAAATGAGAGGAATATTTACACTAGAACACACAGAAAATTAGTATACCACTTGTTTCTTTGCCTTAACAAGGAAACTTTGCTCCTTCAGAAATGCTTGAATTGTTTCAGATTTCTCTCATCTTGGAGAATCAATTTAGAAATAAATTAGGCCAAAAGCTTTAAAGAAACAACCTGGTTTTCTCCTCACAGCAGTTCATATTTGACTGCTTCCGGCAAGCCACATTCAGTGCTTTGTATTACTCATAATTGGTTATTAAATACGTGCACATTATTTATAAATCACAATACATTATTTTTATAATTTATACAAAAGCAGAAAGTACATCGAACTCAAATGCTACACTTCTTAATTGCTTCAGATCTACACATTCATTGCCATTGAGATAGAAGAGCAAAAGCAATTCTTTAAATATGGGATCATCGATAAATACTAAAAACCAACCAACCAACAACCCCACCACACACCATATTCCAAAGCCCAGGTTCAAACAGTTCAGACCTCATAAGCCTTCCACACCTGACTAAGGAGCATATCTTGCAGCCTCTAACGAGGCACCAGCCAAGCAGAGCACCAGGAGAACTGCTGGGCATCTGAAGAACAAGTCAGCGTACCAGTTAACAGCTAACCTTTGTAGTCTGTGATTTAACCAGTGCATTATAGCAGCTGCATCTTCACCTCTGATGAAGAGCAGGCTTCACTGTCCTCAAACATTTCACAGTGCCCAGAACAGTCTGCCTCTCGCCACCCTTCACTGCCCGAGATCAAGGGAGACACAGCCACTGCTGCCTGCTCCCCTCTCCACCCCACTGAGGTCAGGAAGCTTGAAGAGCACAGCCAGATAACATCCTGTTGGCAGCTGAGAAAGAAAGTAGGACCCAGCATGGCCCAGTGACTTATGCAGCAATGACGAGTCTGAAACAGAATATCCAAATTCATTGCCCTTCTGCTTCTTTTTTCCCATTCTAAATCAGATTTCAAAACTGCTTTGGCTTCATTTCCTCTAGGGTTAAGAATTTCAGACACTGTCTTCATACAGCAACTTGGTCTTCCTTCAAGGTATGAATTTTCAGGGATTAAATGGAGCTACAAAATGAGGCTATTAATAGTAAGTAAGGAAAAATAACCCCATACAGGAAGATTACATTGTTGAGGACAGTAAGAACATAACAAGCATGTATATTATATTTCATCCCAGCATTCTTCTGGCTTTCAACCATTTTCAGCTCAGGGGATTTCCTTGATTTGCAGTGGCTTTTCTATTTGGAGCTCTTCTCCAGAAATTTCTCTGATCTCCCCTTCAACTCACATGAATTTCTATATTCAGACTATCCCTTGGCAGGGGAGTCCACGAAATCTACTGCATAAACAGTCGTGACCTTTTGTGTTGAATTTCACACATTTAATGTCATCTGATGGCCACAAGTTCTTGTGCACGTAACAGCACAGTAGGTTTCTTTAAGTCTCACAATAAATACTGTTTATTCTGGATGTCTCTTCCCCTCGGTTAGGCAATAATAAGCTGCAGGAAACATAGAAAGGAGCAAGGAATAAAAACAAACTAATTCCAGGGAACAGAAGCAGGTAAGCAAATTATACAACCACCACCCATCACAGTGCATTGATGTTTTTACTCCCATCTCAGTCCAGCAATACACCAAACCTACATCACACTGTTACAACTGTTCATAGAAATACAGAACGGTTGGGTTGGAAGGGACCTTAAAGCCCACCCAGTTCCAACCCCTGCTGTGCGCAGGGCTGCCAACCCCTGGATCGGGCTGCCCAGGGCCCATCCAACCTGGCCTCTTACAGTTTAAAGCCATTCCCCCTTGTCCTATCACTATCAGACCGTGTAAAAAGTCGGTATCTGTGTCATCTGTGACTTCACACACACTTATGATCAGAAAAAGCTTTATAAAACATATTCCATTTTTCCAGTTAATTTTGTATTTCTTGAGAAGTGGTATAGTAATAGTTAAGTGTAACAGCAACTTTCTCCATAAATACAGCACTTCATTGCTATGTATCCAGCGAAAGCATCTGCAGCTCTGTGCAGGAGGCAACACACAGCATTTGCTAACCTGAACTTCCCATGGGATTCCTGCCGTGAAGGAACCAGTCTTAGCAAAAGGTAGAGACAGAAATTATGCTACTTTCCCTATTGCCCTTGAATTGTATGATCCATTGGTCAGTCTACAGACTGACGTGGCTGTCCTTGCATGTTTTTCCTGTGCAACATATCACGTTATAACAGAAATAGCATGCAAACATATGTCAGAGGGATTAGGAAACTAAAGGAGTGTTACCATGAATAACAGCAACAGCTGGTAGGCTCCCACTAGTGTCATCAAGTACACAATGCAAGGAAAAACATTGCTGTTACTATAGGAAGTTTTGCAATGATATCATCTTCTTGTCCGCCGGGATTTGCCAGTGCCTGTTTATAAAGCACAGGTGTAGCACTAGTTTCCTTCAGGATGCTAACATGAAGCACAAAGACAGAGAGGGAGTGTCCACCTGGGGGAACTAATGGATCTTGTTTAATGAAAGACACTGGGGAGAGGGAGGAGGAAGGAAGAGTTTGGGAGAGGTTAGTATCTTCACATCTTTCCCTTCAAAGATTTCTGCTTCTTAAGGCACAGAAAAGCAACCAAACTGACTGGAGAAACCTAATAAGGATTTCCTCCATATAACCTTCTAAGTATTTTGCATAAAACTACTTCTCAGGAGGCATTTGACTAATACCTCAAGAACTTTGAGCCTGGGAGCATTCCAAACAGCTACCAAGGCAAACATCATCTGGTTTCTTTCAGCCAATCCTAGCTGTGATATGAACAGCTGTTAAAAGGTATCATGACAATAAAAATAATCTGAAATCCACAGGATGAAGCATTTGTTTATGCAGGCCATCCAGTATCAAGAGCATCTTCTTATGTTATAAATAAATACATTTAGTCCCTGAGATTGATAATTCATGATGAAAAGTCTACTATCATTCACGTAAATGAAAATGTAGATGAAAAATCTACCATCACTCTCCTAAATTTTTGCAAATGATCAATTGCCCAGCTCCAAACACCATAATGAGCAGAGGCTGTGAATGACAGCAGCCACTCTCCAAGTGTGAGAGGAGGAATTTGCACAAGGGGTGAGGTACTTCTGTCACAGTCTAATTGCTAAGTGTTAACTAAACCACAAGTTTAAAAGTGACTATTCAGCAAACATGAGCAGAACAAATGCTAATTCCTTTGCAAGCTAAAACAGAAATACACTCAATCCACTTCCTGGTATTGACATAGTACATTGTTCTAAATGCATCCATTGTAAATAGAATATAATAGCTCTGCCATAGGAAAAGAGTTAAGAAACAGTTATATGTGGATCACAGAGGGGTTTCTTGTTTTAATTTGTTTGTCTACCACTCCTTGATAGCCACACAGGCTTCTTGAAAAATATTTCTCACATGTGACATACACACCCTTACATCTTTACAACTGCAGAACCTCCAGGTACTGTTTTTTCCCTACAGCACAAAGCAAGAGGTGACATTTATAAATGTGTTGACTCAAAGGGGTTTGACAGAAGAGGCAGCAGTAAAGCAAATAATCTGCCCACTCACTGGGGACCCTCAAGTCAAGGACTAAGTTACAGAAACTTAATTACAGGAAACTCATTTCTCAATTGTCTGCTTCTGTGTGCTTCACGGTTTAACCAGAGTATATGGAGCAGTGGGTCAGTGGGTGAGGGTCAGGGAGGGGCACTGCTAGGTTAAAGCAACACCGACTTTCTGAAATTTTTCAGATAATCTATTATCTTGCCAACACTTGGTCAACCCAACTTGACCCTTATAAATGTGAAAGGCTAATTGTCAGACGTCTGTAATAACAAATACACCTTTTTTGAAGACCACTCGTAGCATAAATATTTCTTTGAAAAAAAGAAGGCAGCAATAAATGTCTGGAAATGATTAACACAGTTCACAAAAATGTTTATGCACATAAGTAGCAGTGATATTTTAAACTTGGAAAATTAAACACCCACTTCTGATTTCTGACTCAGTCATACTTTGGATGTGAAACATTCCTATTTATTAGTAAACTGTATAAATGCTAAGTAAATAAAGAGATGCATATGATCAAAGACTATGGAAGTTTATCTTACACGTCAATGCCAGAGGAGCTATGGGAACATGCCTGGCAGTTCTTAGTAAACGGTATCACAACATTCTTTAGGAGTATTTATGAAAGTAACCTCTCAAAGTGTAGAAATTTTAACTCGTAACACTATTAATTTAGTATCATTAAAAAACACTAGTAGCATGTTTTGTCTTGAACAATTAAATCAAGACAAAACACGAGCCTTCTAATGAAGAAAAATGAATTATCACTTATTTCGTCAGGAGAGAAAATGAACTTTAGAAGTGATTAAAAGCAAGGTGTACAGATTAACCCATGTTTTATTTCACTAAATATTGTGTGCGTTAAATAACATTTTAAAACATTTTAATTTTTACATCCCATTACACCTTTTCAAGATGCAAATAACCTAAAACTGACAAGGTATCGAACAAGATCCTCAAGGTAGTTTCTAGATTTGCTCAGTTGTAAAGATGTCTAATCCTCGGAAAGACTAAACACTTGAACACTTCAAGATTCCACTGATTTCAGTGGAAGTCATGCACACTCAGTTCCTCTTTGTATCAGTCATCTCACATCTTAACTGCCAGCTTTGGTTCTATGAAACTTAAGTGTCCTGTACAAAAATAGGACCTCATTTCACAAGAGCTCTTTATCTAAATGGCACAAAACTTCTTCTCCAAAGGTGAAATCCTTGCAGCCCACTGGTTCTCCCTAGATGTCTTTATGTACTTTAGTACTACCATGGATAATGAGTCAGAAGGAAGAGAAAAATTACACAAAAATAAGTGAAAATTTACTGCTAATTAGATAAATACATATAGACAAAGTCATTTCAGCTCTCTCTTAAGGTTAATGACAGAAAGGGAAACACTTTTTGACTTAATTCTTCTCAAAAATCATGGCACTTCACGAAAATGAAAGATTTCTGAAGGAAAGAAACCTACTCACCTTCACTTGTGGGGACAGGTTCTGCACCACCTGGTGTTTTATCTGGCATCTCAGCAGAGACAGGCTTAGCAAAACCTAACGGACATAAAGAAAAAAATTGTACCTCAAACAAACGCAGTATATTTCAGTAGGACAGTCCTCTGCCCCATGCTCCCCTATGAAGGATGAATTTTCAGCTTTCATCATTTCCATGTTTAGATGCAAGATATGTAAACAAATAAAACTTCCTAGAATTTATCTACAGTACTGTTCAGTAGAGCATAATTTGGATGTGAATAAATACAGTGGTATTTATTTACAGGCAGGTAGGTACAAAAGGATCCTCTTAAAAATCACAGTGGTAGACTGAAAGCACTAATTACACCTGGTAGACCTCAGTCTTTAGGCTTGGATATTTCTCCCCCCAGGTGAGAGTTTCTAGTTGGAGGCCTATGAGTTGGGATGGAAGAGTAGCTTATACCCATGTGCTGCTGAAGTTATTGAAAGAGTGGTCACTCAGAATCACACCAGCTAGTGTAACAAAAATAACAAAAACTCTACTGTGCTGTAGAGTATCAACATGTCTCCTATCCAAGCAGTGGGCAGAGAGGTAAGAGATTCTCAGGAAGGCAGTGGGCCCATCTTCTGCTTGCAGCATGAGGCACCTCCGCAGTGCTGGCTGATGGCAACATGTAGCCAACACAGACTGACTGGGGGTTGTGTCCTTTTTTTTTTTTTTTTAAATGCCTTTGAATATTTTCCCATCACAAGTTAGGTTGACACTTTGTTTCATATAATGGAAAGCTCAAGATCATACAGGATGCAGCAAGGAAAAAATGTGGGAAAAAAAGCACAAAAAAGCAGGATTCTCTGCCCGAAGGAGACTGTGCATCACCTGCCAAGGACATTGCCTCAGCTGACAATTCACGTAGTACCTGGCTGTGTACAGCACTACAAAGAGCATGCAGCACCACAAACATTAACAGACCAGCCTTAATTCCTCATGAAGTCACTGAACCTTCCTGTTTCTAGCAAGGTTGACACAATAGAGCTGATTCGGCACAGAATTTGGATGCTTATCAGATACAAGGTTCTGGGAGACCTCCCCAACCAATCCCACAGTAAAGCACAGACTGAATACTAGTAAAAGACTGACAATATCTTTCCTAGGCAATTATTTTGCTCTCAAATCCATATGGCTTGTTTTGAATCCTATCACCAGACCTAGAATTAAAACATTTCTACACCAACAAGCAATAAAGGGCTTGGGTTTACAATAAAAACAAACTATACAAAATATGTAGAATTTTTTTAAGCAATTTAAGTCACTAAAAGAATTTCAATGTGCTATCCAAGGCAACTATATTTGTCATATTTAATTCACATATTTTTAAAAGGTTAGAAATACCTTAGACTCATCTGTAGCTATGATCCACTAACACATCCTAAGATTTCATTAGTTCAGCTAATTCATATTTAGTTGATGGAAACTCCACTGCATATGATTTTACACATCAGTCAGTTCATCTCTACTCACAAAATCTGCCAGCTGTTTCTCAGGGATTGTCATTGATGTAGTAATTTTGTTTTTATCTCAGGTGTTTCATCTGCAGAATATGACACATACTGAATGTTTGCAACTAGCCGGAAAGTTTTCTCTCAGCTCCCTAAAATTAATAGTGACAATGCTTATCCATCTAATAGACTGTGCGCATGAATTCATGAATGACAACTGGACAGTGTCACAAAGTGAATGAACAAGCGTGCCCTCAACAGAGGATTTAAGTAATTATAAACACTTGACAGTCTCCAAAAATCCTTTATAAATTTGCTGAAAAGCAGAAACACTCTCCAAATGGCATTAAAAAAAAAGTCTGTTGGTCAAACAAATTACCCCAAGACAATTATCTATGCTTATCATCACTGAACAGTTGGCTAGAATTAATATATCACCTAACTCTAAAACTTGGCAAGCTCATCCAACCCTCTACATTCAATGATACAGTACATATTCATGAATATCGTACCAGTTTATAATTCCAGTCATCCAGTGATTGACTAGAAACCGTGCTAGAAATTAGTTAGCCCTACAGTATGTTTTGTATTGCAAATTCAGGGTACTCCATGTTTAAAATAACAAAACATGGATATTCATGTATTTGTTTTCTTCTTTTGGTAGTTTCCTTTGTGGTTTTGTTTTTGTTTTGATTTGCATAGAATTAAAATAAATATGTAAATAGACTTCACCATGAAAAGCTCAGCGAGTAACTTACCTACACATTAATGACATAAAAATGGCATTTATTTTCTTCTGGCCTCTTCTGCCCCAGTTTTTATTTATGCAAGTGCAAACTTCCTTGTCTAATGTAGACCAACATTTCTTTCTACCTGATCTTCTAAAGAAGTTGCACCCTTGCTTTTTTGTCATCCAAAGTCAGTACCAGAAACCATTACTCTTAAAGTTGGACACCTACCAATATTCACTTATCAGGAATTTAACGGAGTGTTTGTGCTCATCCCTGTCAAGCATGACCTATCTTTTCCTGCACAAAATCCAACAGGACTCAAACAGGCACTGAATTAGCTTGGCATTTTCAGTAATGGAATGGTAAATTGTAAGCTGGGTCATTTAATTACTGCACACAAAGGGTATTCATTGAACAGGTTCAGACTTCCCATAGCTACAGCAGCTCTCTGTTTCAATAATTCATTCAAACAATATGAGACAATTTAAAAATTCCTATCCCACAAATTGCTTTTCACAGATTTACCAATTCAGTAACTGCACTACAATAAGAGATAGCAAAGGAGGCCCAACATAGGTATACCACGCCGAAAAAAGTCAACTCTGTGTCTTGAAAACCACATCTTCGGAACATTGTCTAGAAACACTTGTCACTCTCTGTAACGATTTTCAGCAAGGAAACAGCCTATGAAACGTGCTGCCATTCCCTGGCTTTTTCTAAACTGCACAGATCAGCAGTGCCAGAACAGTTCAACGGGACGCAAACTTGACCAGTATAGAGCCTGCAGAATTATCTCATAGAATCGTCAGCAGTTTCAAAAGCATTAAAAAAAGTTACATAAAATTTAAAAACTGTTCTCCTTCCCTTCTCTCTCATTAATGCAAATTGGTTTCATACTGTTACTAGAAATTGCAGAATACACTAACCAACTTTAAAACCCACTTTTTTTTTCCTTTCTGAGAAAAAGGCCAGCTTCATCCCTCTCAGCTATTGTAACAAGTAATCAAGATTTCTCATCATATAATGCAGATAAACTTACTTCTTCTATGATTAGTTTTGGTTTTTGTTTTATTCTCTCAGAGGTACTGCAAATCTATTGGAAGGAAGAAATTTAAATAAAAGAAATACAAAACTCCATCCTCACTTCCTGTAATGCATCAAGTTTCAATGACTCAAAAACATAAGTTTATAAATAAATCAATAAAGTAATGCTGAAGTTCATAGTTTTAATGCAGGAAGGAAATCTTTGATAAATACTATTCATCATAGCAAGAAAGTAAATCTCTCTTTTTACAACAAAGCTACATGGAACTCATGTACACATGCAGCAGAGAAACAGCATCTGGAGCATAAGCATCCTAGAAAGATGTAAAAGAATGTACATAATTCTTGTCCACCTGCTAAACAATCAAGCTCCACTTATATAAATAATCTTGGGTTATTAGTACTACTAATTTCAAGATCAATCATATAAAGGATGTTAAAATCAACTCTGGTTAGACCCTTCCAAATACTCTTAATATAATTATTGATACATCTTTAATTGTCACTGCACCTTTGGCCCAGCTATTCCAGCCATCCATGGGGTACTTGGTGCTTCTGCCTAAGCAGTTTTTCACAGAACATCCCAGTAAGAGAACTTGAAATATGTATGCATTCATAACTTACGAATAAACACAGCCATACTGTTTACATGTCTTAATTAGGCAAATATCTTAAGTGTAACCAAAAATATTCAGATGTATGACCATGAATTTTCACAGGCCATAACCAGCCGGGGCCACCCAAATAGGCATACTGGGTGGTCGTAATTCAAGAGATTTGTTGTTCCTTATAGTAGATTGGCTTGCCTTTATAATCCTGTGGAAAAAAAGTTGTAGATCACCTTTGATTTCATTAAAAAAAAAAAAAAGACCTTATTTCCTTTAAACAGTCCAAATCAATAACATCTCATAACTGAATTTATGAGAAAATGATCAAACTTACAGTACACCACTGACTGAAAAATACTTTTTTAAAAACCATGCTATGGAAAAATATGCAATGCCTGCATTTCACAGACAAACATGGTCCTGGTCTCTTAAATTAACTGTGCCTTGCCAAAAATATAAAAATATAATGTTTCCTAATTATTCAAAATAACTATTAACTGAAGTATTGCAATTTTCAAATTTCATGGAGAAATTCTCATTAGAGAGAAGATTTCTGTTCCATTTTTGATCTCTTATTGCTGTGCTCTAAAAATGCATCAAGCAGCTTGAAAGAAACTATTGTTAATCACAGCACTGTTTGCAGTCGTAACTATGGAACCCAGCTATGTATTTATGTTGAACAACATCACTAACCAAAATCTAACCTGAACCTCCTCCTTTGTGTCACATCACTATCCCCTAGACTCCATCTGTTCCAAAAAGCTGGAAGCAATCACATTCAAGGAAGCTGACTGGATTTCTTGAAAAAACTTCTCAACATACAGAGCCTTAAGCAGACAATGCACTTCTTTCCAAACTTCCAAAGGCACAACCAGGATTACTAATATTAAGACCAACTCCTGTTATAGCCACTTTATTCATGATCAACAGGGACATTCTTTTAAAATACTGTATTATATTTTTAAAGGCAGCTTTTTACAGATTAAACAGCCACAAATACAGATCAATATATGTGAAACAACTGAAGCCCTGATCTTCCACGTTACACAGAGTACTGTTGATAGTAAAACCATCTGCTTGTTTATTTTTAAATAATATTTGGATGAGTTCTTCCTGATACAATTTTAAAAACCAGTCTAAGATTGGCTGAGGAGAAAGAGGATATTAGTAGTTTTCTTGACATAAAATATTCTGTAAACTAACAAGATGACTCAGATGCCCATGCACAGCCTGCACAGAATGGCACACCTCTCAGGCTAGCGTGTTTTTGAAGGCAATATCACTCAGATCCCCAAACACAGCACTCAGAAAGTCATGGGCCACAGAATGAACTCCAGGTTCCAAGGAAGGCTACTGCAAAAATCTCACTCACATTAAAACGACCAGAACTTGACATTTTGCCATTAAATGCTGCATATATCTTTGTTAGAGAACAAGAACATCCGTCCTAGATTTACTTGCTAGCAATTTGTTTGCCTTCAAAATCCCTTATGAACCAGATGCATTCCTGCTTTGAAACCCATGAGAATAGCTTTCATCCTACATCACATAAACCATAAAAGCTAGATCACATGCAAACACTAACACAGTTCTTTCACATGAACCAAGAGGTGACACTGAAAGAAACTCTAAATAACATGGATAGCAAGAATAGAAATTGAGGACACAGCAGGCGGCATGAGCCTCACTGAGCCTCACTGCTGCGTCTATCCACCATCACCACTCTGTCTTTCTAAGTAACATAGCAGTACCTGTCTAAGATTAAAGTGTTATTTCAAGTCAGTATTTATCTCTGCACAGAATTCTAACGGCTTCTTTCATTCCCTTCCAGCAGAGCTCTGCATGTGGGTGTGAATTACTGCTTCCCTTCCCCAACAGTCCCCTCCCACAAAAATCTCTCAGCCTTTTTTCCTCTGCATCACAACACACACAGAAGCATTCCAAGCCTCTTTTTTTGGAGGGAGGGTAAGGAGAAGGGGGTAAGATGCCTCATTGCCAAAGAAGGTCACCCTCGCACCTCATTTCCCACAAACGGAAATGGCTGGCAGAAGTGACACTATGGCATCTGCGCCAAGAGGTGAGCTGGTTTCAACAAGATCATCTGAGCTATGCCAGCAAGAAGGAACAAAACTTCCTTTGCATCCCATTTGCCCTATCAGTGAAAGTCATAGCAACATCACCTCTCCTCCACCTTTCTTCAAAACAGCGTACAGCTACAGCATTCTCCGACTAGTTTCTGGAGCCAGTTGTTCAAACTGCAGCTGCAACCAAAAAACCCAGTTCTCTCCCCTCAAGCAAAGACCAAATCACAGAATTCCCTTTGTCACTTTCAGTTTGGTTTACTGTAATTCACCAGTTTTGAATCTGAAAAACATCACAAATGTTCCAGTATAAGGAATGAGTTGGCTGGCTCCTCTGTGGTTTAACTGCTACACATACATCTCCCTCCTCCAGGCTCTCCAATAGCTCTGAATCCACTCCCAGTCCTGCCCCAAGGCTTTGGCAATGGTTTTTCAAACCCACTAAAAGATCAAGTTCAGCAACTAATCATTGTGTTTCAGTTTACAAATCAAGACAGCAAATTTTTACAAAGTAATGCAGGATATGAGGTCTAGAAGGGAACATGACATGGAATCTTCTCCTTCAAATTTCATATAGAATGAACTTCTCAGAAAGATGAGAGTTAACATTTGGTCAGTGTTCAAACACATTGCAAGACTCCCTACTTAACACCACCACATGTTGCTGCCCTGCCAAGTGAAACAAAGAGGAGGCCTTCCCTGCAGGGTCTTCTGTGGGGAGAAAGCGGGATCAAAACGTCCACTGACACTCCATCAAATAAAATGCACATTCCCAAACACCCCTGTGGACCGTCAGTTCAAAGCCTCAGCAGAAAAATATGTTTTTAATCATAAAATACATGTATTTACTTCTGATACATTAACAGCATAGAGTAGGGCCATACATCAACTCAGCAGAAGCAACAGCGTTCTAACTCAAGTCATTTTAGTGCAGATTGTACAAAATTATTTTAGCATTATTAACCATTAGCATTCTTCTTTCTGTAAAGATCAACTGTTAGTATTTTTGAAAATATCACCTTTCCAACATGTAACTTTGCTTAGAGATCAGCCCTACGTGGCATGTAATCATGCCGTACTACAGCAAACTGATACAAGGAAAACCTAGTACCTCTGCTGTGGCGGCACGAAATTCTGATAGCACTTCGTCATCTGGTATTCTAAAGATGCTGCATCTCTGAATGATAAAATCACCTGTTCCAGCAAAGCTCCCGCAGGTGGCACTAGCTACTGCTTACAGTGCAGCACAGACAAACCAAGTGTTTGCAGCTGAAACTGCCTGTCCCTTCTGGTCTGTGCCAAGCAAACACTACAAATCCTTACAGCTTTCTTGTATCTGATACATCCTGCTTAATGCTCAAGTCTTGATTTGGGTTTAGTTAGATGGCCAGCTGAGCCATTCTGTCACTTTTTGCTTATTTCAAAACTTTCTCTCATCATAATAAACCAGATTTCTATACTAAGAACTGTGTATTTTTCAAAATATGTAAACACACATTGCTTCTCTCATGCATTTGTACAGTGAAATTAACCTCAGCGGCCCTCTCTGGTCCTCAGAAAAGCTAAAAAGCAACAACATACAAACAAAAGAATCCATCAAAAGATCACGTTTCACTTGCACACACAGTCTGTCACTGTGGACACCTCTTTTTGAAGGTAAGCTTGAGAAAATGGACAGACTTGAGTGAGATAGCTTAACACAGGACATTCCTGAAACACGCTCTGAAGAAAAACAATGAAAATCAGGACAAGTAGGCCAGCCCCAAAATATTTACAGACTTACAGACAAGCCCTGGCACAGGCTGTACAAGTAGACATAGCTACCAAGTACTGCTATCACGTACTCACAGAAATCTGCTCTTCAATAATTAGGCAGTGTAGAACTTTTAGCAATGCCAAAGGTTTTCCATTACAAAATTTCTAATATTGTAAGGACTTGCATGGTCATTTTATACTGTCACCTGAGAGAGTTACAATCAAATATGGTCTGTAGCCATGAGCTCTACAACTGCACATCTACATTGCCCACCTTTCACCCCTATAACACACACGCTCCAGCTAGGGGTCTTGACTTTGATTTAAAAAAAAAGTTTTAAAATCTACATTTGGTATTTTCACCGGTCACTTCCATCTCCCCTTCTTATAAGGTGCACTTTCTCAAAAGAAAAGTTTCAAGAAAAATACAGATGCACGAGTTCTGTTTCCAAAACAAACAAACAACAACAACAAAAAAGGAAAGAAAAACAACCATCACAACAACAACGGCAAAAAAATCTCCTTCCACCACTGGATAGGAACCTGTCAAACTCCAGCAATATTAAAATTCACTTTACAGAGCTTATGGTTATGGAAAAGCAACTGAAGGGAAACAATTTCAGCAGCATTGATCTCAGAGTTACTCAAATTCCTTTCCAAAGCCCTGAACTTTGTTACAATAGGAGAAATGCTGATTTGGCTAAAACCTGGTATCTGCTTTCACAGGCTTTAAGTCTCCTGCAAATTACCTTTCTGTTACAGAAGTTCTGTGGTAGCACCTAAGATGCTTCTCTTTTTGCTTGATCCCTGTGCTTAGGATATCACTATATACTGTCCTGGAAAAGATCACTGTTGTGCAAATTCATCATTCCAGTGCACACTCAAGTAGTGGAGGAAATGAAATCAAAACAGGCTGCGAGGAATGAAAAGCGTCATTGCAGCACAAAGAATGCAACCTCAGCAAGTAAGTCAAATGACAATGAAAGCGAGTTAAAACACATAAAACATTAAATGAAGTCAAATCCATTCCCATGTGCTCAATAAATATTTCACTGACAGGTAACATACAAATTCCAACATACCCGAAGAATTTTGTTCTCACATACTAACATACTTATGTCTGCATGCCTTTCACCTTCTGACACTTCATTTCATACATCCATTTCTGTCACAGACCATTTTATTTAAGGGGCAAACCCAGCATTATTGGAGTTGTTGCACGCTAATCAGTCTGTTGCTAGCAAAATGTAAGAAAAACAATTGTACCTTGAAAAATGTGTGCATAAGAGAAGGAAGTTGTGATTTTGTTTTGGTGCAGAGCAGTACTTTGTGGGTTTTGTTGACAACCAGCTAAAGCTCACTAACATTGTCATGCTTATTTTATAGAAAAAGGTAAACAACGTTGCTGTCACCTCGGTGAGGACATCTGACTATGCATATTAGGTAGGGTAGTCTCTCCTGAAACCACAGAACTATGATAACAAAGTTTTTCTGGGTTTGTTTTTTTTTTTGTTTCATATGGAAGTTTTACAGCCCTCCTAAAGAGAAGCTCTTTGATAGTTTTAAGGTCAGTAGAAAAGATAATATCTCTGAGACAAATAAAATTCATAACTATTTTCATTTTGAGTAGAGCCAGAGTCAAAACACTGAGATAGAGAACAAAGTCTTCCTAAACTCATATAACCTTGAAACTGCAGTCATGGACAGCTTAAGAAATAGAGAGCGTGCATCCAAAAATAAATACTCAAAGTCTACCGAACAGCTCAATGCTTTTTAAGAATATAAATATAGATGCATCCATTTTTGAGCTGTCTATTTTAGGGGTCTCTTCTCTCCATTTTTCTCACACCTTCCTGAAAGCCCCCTATAACGAAAGTACTCCTCTGCACTAAACCAAAATCACAACTTCATTCTCTTACGCACACATTTTTCAAAGTACAGTTGTTTTTCTTTAATTTTGCTAACAACAGATGGATTTGTATGCAACAACTCTAATTATGCTTTTTTCTCTCTTAAATAAAATGCTTGTAATATATTTGGCTTCAATATTTAGTTCTAAAGAAATAACATTGTACTTCACTGTAGGAAAAAAAAAATAACGATGCAGAGCAAAACTTCCAGAAGTAGATCATACTCAGAAAAGACAAAATGTCAGCACTGTGCTGAAGGTTCATTCACTTTGTAAAAAATTTTCCCAAACAAAGTTGATTTCAAGTAAACAAAAGGAAAAGATATTTTTCCCCTCATCTGTAAACTGTTTTGGAAAGCTAGACCAAAAAAAATAAAAAATAGAATGTTTGGCTTGGCACTGCTGCCACTTATTCACAAAAGGGAAGCCTACTTAAAACCATGATAATGGATAACTATCACTTACACTTGGATCCTTCACCCAGTTCTCTTCTCTGCTTAACGAATGGTATCTCCATTATGTTTTTCAAGGAGAGAAATGGATACAATCTGACTCACTGTCAGGAAAAGGGCTCCTTCAAAGCTGGTTGTGCGTTTCCTGCAATTGCAAGGGACTTGCATAACCGAGCATAGCATTTCTGCTGAAATGGGAGGTTGAGGTATGGGCTTTAAAATTATTAGAAAAGGAATATTCAAGCTGGCTTTTCAGAAAAGTGTCATTTGAGCTGCTAGCCAAAGTATGGTCATGCATAACAAAGTTACTTGCATGTATGGACTTCATAAAAGACATTTTCTTTTGCAGCCCTCAGAAAAAGACCATCTAACTTTTTGCTTAGGGTGAAGTATGATTAATGAAAATGTCCAGGCTTTAGTCTTCATCACAGAGTACATAAAATTAGGAAAACAACAGCACAAAGATCATAAAACATTCAACGGTTAAAGCTTTCTAAACCCTGACATGTTCCAGTCATCCAAGTGCTGATGCTGGCGGCCTCCCAGGCCTGGTGCAGGCAGCTGGCGGCAAGACCGCCGCGTGCGTCTTCAGATTTCCTTCTCCCTGCTTCACGGACATGTATGTCAGGGTGCACACACTTATTTACATGCACACTGCACAGACATGGGAAAAAGAGGAAATCCATAGCAGATAAACTAACAGCACTGTGCACACTCACTTGTCATTTGTCAAAATGAATGGCCTCATAACTCAGATTGGGACATTTCCTGTAAAAACACTACATTATTTATCAAACCACTCCAGAGCACAACTGTTGAAGTGCTGCTTGCAAATAATGTATTTTCTAGAGCCAAAGTCTGCAGTTATCTACAGAACATTTGGACTAATTGTTACAGTGAGCCAAAGCCCACTCTCTCTACATGTGAGCTCTGACTACCATGTCCCCAGGTCAGCAGAGTTCTGTAATTGCAAGCTTAGCCTTACTCATTTTTGTGGCACTTAAATACATATGCTTGGTGGAGAGCACAGAGAAAGTGTATTGTTTAAAACTACACCTCATGCTTAATCTCTGGCTAATCGCAGTTTTTGTATATACAAGCAACTGAAAGAGGGTAGATTTAGACTAGATATAAGGAAGAAATTCTTCACTGTGAGGGTGGTGAGACACTGGAACAGGTTGCCCAGAGAAGTCGTTGATGCCCCCTCCCTGGAAGTATTCAAAGCCAGGCTGGATGGGGCTTTGGGCAACCTGGTCTAGTGGGAGGTGTCCTTGCCCATGGCAGGGGGGTTGGAACAAGATGATCTCTAAGGTCCCTTCCAACCTGAACCATTCTATGATTCTATGATTCTATGAAATATATGTATGTGTATATATAAATACATGCTTATACACATTCGCAACGAAGAATATACAATATTAAGTCGAACGTGACTAGAAAGAGAAAGGAAATACGATTTCACGCACCCATGATCAACACCAGTAGTGCCAAAGAGACTAACACTGGTGAAAGCGAAACCACACACAGCAACCAGCTCAGCCTGCTATCATTTGCAAAGGAGTCTGAATGACCATTTTAAATGAACAAGTTGAGAAACTGCTGAAAAAACATTTCTTCTGGGTTAATATGCAGTATTCTCTGGATGGGGAAACACCCTCTGTAACGCCATAAATGTACAAAGCTTCTTATCTCCAGCTTGCTTTCCTAGAAAAGTGGGATTTATTACTAAACATTGCATGGCCACATGCAGACCTTCACTGGCCTCATAGGAGGACACCAGCTCCATTCAGAAAAGCACACAGGGGAAAAAAAAAAAAAACAAAGATGTAGGTGAAAAGGTGACTTTCTTCAGATGAAGGCTTTTTTTTTTTTTCCTCCTTTCTACATCAGTCTGTTTAACTGTTTTAAAGTATTTTGACAGGACTTCCAGTCACCTTCTCAAACTGAAATCAATAATCTGACTTAGCTTTCAAACATAAAGACAAATAAATATCTATTAGGAACTAAAATAACGGATGTCTGATATTACTTAATGGATAGCTCATAAAAGAGTATGCAAGCATTGAGTCTTTCAGAAATCTGTAAAGTTTTTTGAAACAACTCTAGCACTCACAGCTGGTGCCAAGTGAGACTTTTTTGGTGAACTGCATGTTCCTTTGTGGCTTTTCATGAGATAGGAGAAAAATCACCCCAAATCCTTTAGTGCTTTAGACTGAAAAATATCTGATGTACAGCAATCATGAGGCACCATCATGTCTAAATACAGATTATTAAGAGGTAGTCAATGAAGGATTTAATGTTACCTTACATTTTTAGAAGTTACAGAAGGCATTAAGATTACACACCTTTTTTTAAGTTTCTATTACCGACAGACACTTTTCACCTAGGAGTGCTAGCTATCTTCACTCCAAAATGGTTCACTTCGGTGTTGAAGACCACCTCTCTCAACTTTCCATTTTAACCACACTGAACAGCTTTTTATGCCGTTAGTAGAGAACCAGAAACAAATCGTACATTGAACAGCCAGCTTTCCCCGCTCTCGTTGAGTTGTCAGAATTGCTATAACCAACACAGGGATGTCTCTCTTCCTACCTTTCCACACTGAGTGGACTTTTACTAGAGTGGAAGATGCACCACATTTGTACTGTAACAGCACTAGAAGTCATAGAGAGCAATCAAGTATTTCATTTCTATCCTCAGAAAGAGGAGATGGTGCAAAAGAGCAAATAGCTACAGAAATAAATTCGGTTTTCCTTAATCAAGCAAAAACGACTATAATTCCCAAAATCAAGCCCAAAAGCTTAAAAGACATACAAATATTATGCACTCTATTAGAAGTTTGGAGGGATAGAACTAAGTTAATGTCAACAAATCACTGTACTGTACTATATTAAATCCTATAGCAAAACCAGCAATAAGAAACTACTGCACATACTTCTTTCAAACTGAGTCATTTTTATGACACGTATATCAACAGCGTGGTTCCAGAGAAAAATAAAATTCATGACCTACATTGTTTTCTTACTGGCAATGCAACTCCTGCTAACAGTGCAGTATCTGCAGTACAAGACTCAGCCTTTCCAGTTACTTCAGTTTCTGTAAACACTGAAAACAAAGTCAGGCCACAGGAATAAGAAAGCTGCTGGAGAGCCCATCTGTAAGAGGCAAGGCTTTGCATTTTTTTGTTCATTTGATCTAATACTGGAAATCAATACAAATGAGGGGGGGAAAGATCTCTGAACAGAATAAAGTAAATATTCAAGGAGTTATTACTCAATTCAGTATCAAGAACTTCAGCCAATTTCCAAAGCCTTTTGAATTCTCTCAGTTAAGCTCTGTGAATTCAGATGAAAGTTCCTTTTCTTCCACTTTTAAGGGAAGAAATAACTTAGGTGAACCTTTTGCTAAACAGTCTCCCATATTCGCTATTTGAGGAACAAACCTAAAGCACTGCCAAGATATACAACTAAATATGTGTACAGTTATAAGCCTTAATGCGTAATTCAAATACTAAGTACTGATTTGCTGAAGCAAAAACACAAAGGTGTTCCAAGTTAAGTAATTCAGTTAAGTAATTCAAATGTTTCAAGTTAAGTAATTCAGACCTCGGCACACAAAAATCCCGGTTCCTCCACTCCTGCTGTCTATTCCACATTCGGAACTCTGAAGGTCGCCAGCACACCAAGTGCATACTAATGACCCTGAGTTTCAGCTGGATCCAGCGAGAGGCACAGCTAAGCAAGACCAGCATCTGGGCTCCCAAATGATGTCAGCATATTCAGCAGGGCAATTTTTATTTTTTTTTTATTTTTTTTTTTTTAAAAAAAAGGCCCCATTGTATTTCAAATGCACAAAGGGCTGTGTACATTACCAGAGAAAGCAGGAAACCATTCTACCTCATGAGCAAATAAGATTCCATAGCTCAGGAGCCTCACTGCATTTAAGCAGCAGGAGCAGGTGGAGAGAGAAGCGTTTGCTGCCGCTAGATGTGGTTACAGTCACTTCATCTCCCTCTCATCCCCATCTTCTCCTCCCTGCCACCCTCCCTTAGCCTGTGTAGTGCTCCCACGGCTATCCCCAAGCTGCTGACACTTTTTGCCCAATGGGGTTCTCATTCCCTGCTAAGTGCTGATCCACCATTGCATGCCAATCTCACTACTGCCATGCCAGTTTCAAACTCTGCTGTTACTTTACAATCTTTTTCTTATCCTTGGTCCCTTATCTGCCCCGTTTTTCCAAGTTCTCTTGCAGCAAGAGGACATTTCAAGATATCTCCTCACGGAAAACACGGGTCTGAAGTTTGGGCAGTCCCTGTGACGCTATCAGGGTAACGCTAGCATGAAATAGAAAGCAGATCCTTAATGGAAGTGAGATCTTTATGGTTTGGGTTTTGCTGTTATTGTTTGCTGAACCCCAACTCTGGAAGTTTGGAAAACCTTAGATCTAAATGTAAGAAATGTTTTATCTATTTTAAAACAGGTATCTAGATGGTGTTTCTGTCCAATCATCCTTATTATTTGGCTTTATTTTCAACATGCATGTGAAAGAAAACAAGCAAAATGTAAGGAACGAGATTTGCATTACGTAAGCCCCAGAGGGTTAAAGTAACATAACCTTAATAGAGCTTCTAGAGCTATTTTGTCTTTTCCCAAAGTTAGCTGAGGGCAAAATCTACACACAAGTTCAACTGTTTGATTAATTTATTTATAATAATTAGTATTACTGGTCAAATCAGATCACCCATAACTGCCAACTTCCCATCTCTGAGGATGAAGTTTCAACAATTTCTGTAAGGAATTAAATGAGCCTACACCACTTTTCAGACAAGCAATTATAAAAACATAGTTTGTATTCTTCAATTTAAACATGCACTATATCTGAAGTAGATAAAGCCCATTTCAACCACTCATACGTTTTACAGGTTTAACTGCAGTTTTGCTCTTTTCATGTCCTGCAAGGAGCCTATCAAAGATCTACTTTAACTAATGCATCATAATGCTCATTTGGCAAGATTATAAGATACGAGGAAAAACAAACCTTTTCAAACTTTCAACAACTATATATATATATATATACACACACACAATTAAACAAATTTAGAAAATCTAAAAACCCTGCAGATTTAGAAGTGGAAAAAGTAGCATACATGTTCCCCAGTGCCTATCTGACATCATTTTACATCCCACTTTTCCTCAGGGGTACTTGTACCTGCCTCAAGAGTGCTGCACTCTACACTAAATCCTATATCCAAACAGCACAAGTTAAGCACTAACACTTTCTATAGAGCATCGAAATATACTTCAGCAGTCTTCCATCTTTTAATTCATCCTGTCATACAAAACATCAGTGGACACTGGCATCTTCAAAATATCTGTCACGAGCAGCATCTTTAAAAATACAGGTTTGCAGCCCTAGATTAACACAAGATAATTATCGAGGCAAAATGACTCGTTTACTTCCAGTGATAAAGATCAACTGCAGGAAGTACAATGCTACAGAGATACTGTAATATTTACATTATGCCTATTTATATATACATAAATGCATACTTATATTATGCTTTCCACATACACACAATTAAGTACATATTTTTCTATCAGTACTGCCAATTTCATTTTAAGGAAAAGCCCCAACTAGCAATCTCATTTCCACCAAGCACACAACAGGCTTATATCACTTACCACTGAAGAGTAATATCCAGGGAATTAGGGAAGGAAACTGCTCATGCAGGGGAATTTCATGCCTCCCTCACTTATACAGTTGTTTACACTAAAGAATTTACTCAACCATCTATATGCTTACACCTGATAAGGCTACAGATAAGACAAAATGTGCTTTAACAATATGAAGAAATGTACACTACTCTCAGTGCTGAAAGGTTGTAAAAAAGCTTTATGAGAATTACCATTTCAGGCATTTAAACTACATCTTGGGTTGCAACCTAGGTGCATGCAATGAGCGACAACGAAGAGTTGGGGACTCATCTGATCATCGTTCATTCCCTGTGGTAGCACAGCAAGTAAAGCACTTGTATGGGGGCTTCTCTAGTCCCTAGAATGACAAACATTTTGGTTTTAGGCCTCTCATCTCTCCTGGGGATTGGAGAAATCAACCAATTGTTCTCAGGACTGGAGAATAACTAGAAAACAGAAAATAACACTGGTGGCAAATTTGCTTGCTAGTATTCTCTTCTAAGAATAGTGGTCAGTCTCACTCCACCTCTACCCTACTCAGAGTAAGTTTGAGGCCAGTATGTCTACCACTGTTGTTTCAAGGAAAAACAAGAAACACACCAAACATTACAAAGACAAGGAAGACAGTCTGCTTGAAAAAAGATTATCTGAATTTTATACCTCATTCCTGCTTTATTTTTTCTATGCATAGTAACAGTATCGATATTATGGATAGTGCAAGTGTGTTGCCACAGTTACAGCACCTCTTGAAGTCTACTGGACATTAACAGCACAGCAGATGGTCATTACCCCAGACTCCCCTCCCTTGATCATCACTAATTCAGGAGCAAACTAATTTAAATGAGCTAGTTCCAATTCATAAAGAACTCACTGTCCTATCCAAACTAATAGCTTTAGATCTTGAGTTACCAGACGTGCTTCAGAGAGACAATAAAATTTTAAATTATAATGTCCTGTTTAAAGTCCACTTTAATGTCACTTCTCATAAATACTGGCGCATGAGGCAAATTTTAGAAGTATGAACTTATTCCCAAAATAAACACAGAAAACTCTGACTGAAGTTTTGGGTTAGATTTTAGACAGATTTGGCACAAATGTCTTCTATTTTCCTCTAACCCAGCTGACCAAAAGCTCTCTATTCTGAGACTAAAAGTGGCACAAAGTCTTTTGGAAATCTTCACCCTGAAGAGCAATAAAGGCTCAGCATTGGCACGTCCGATAAAAAGGCAAGTAGTTATGGTGCCCATTACACAAGCAATGCATCTTAGACTTAAAATAATATTATTTGAAACAAAAGGGCAAATTAAATTCATAGGAACTTGGAGTAGGTCTTAACGTTATTGTTAAGTCATCGGTGAAACATGTGTTAAACATGTCAAGTGGGGGACAAAAGCGAACAGAGTGAATCATTTGTCATAACTCCAGTCAACTCATGTCTGACATTTGTCAGACTGTTCTTATTAAAAAGACCAGAATCTTTTCTATGGGAACAAATACCAGAAATGAACATCGGAACACTAGAAGCAACTAGACCACTATTTTTCTAACTTACAGAAAAATAAAAAGTAGAATTTTGAAAATATCGGTGTTCTTTGTGAGGAAGATTTAGAGATCATTAGAAGATTTTAATCCAAATAAAAATAAAAATGACAAAAAAAGAACCACACCAACAGAAGTTTCCGCCAAACATAAGGTTCAGTTTTAAATTGCACTATTATTTCTGCAAGAAAATGTGGACCAGTTCTGTGGAATCCTGTATCTCAAAAATTTCTCTTGCTGATACGTTTGCTGAAAGTTGTCTGTTTGTGTGAAAAACTTTGTTTTCAATAAGTTGCTATTTTCCAACAAAAAAAAAAAATTGGCTGAAAAAATCCTGATTTCACTTTCAAAATCCTTTATCAAGCGTAATATTTCACAAAGTCCAATGCCTTTTCTTACTTAAAAGGCTACATTGTGCGCTTTAAAGACATACACCCACTCACTCTCATACTCCCACAGAGCAAGCAACACTACTGTTTAAACCTCTATGCAGAGAGGGTAATTTTCTTCCAAGACAGACTTTTTCCTACATGGAAGAAACAAATGTAATAACTATGAGTTTAGGTCTTTCCTATTTAACCTTGAAAACATGGTTAGAAGACACATCTCCAATAATCTTTGGCCTTCACTTGATCACAGAAGACTGGAAAATCCAAATACAAAGCATACCATACTTACTAAGCAACTTCACAAATCTAAATTATTATTATGTACGAATCATAAAATCCAGGCCGGATTTACCCTTGTGTCTGAAATGCCTGTGGGAGCAACAAATACGCTCTTGGGACGTAACAAGGGATGGAGGGAAAAAGAGGAAAGTTTTATTTAAAAAAAAAAAAAGAAAAGTAAAGAAAAGAAAAACAAAGAAAGAAAGGAAAACATAGTTATGTCTCCTGTCAGACTTCATTCTGGTATTACTTTGAATTACAAAAGAAACTCATGAATAGAAAACAAAACAGTATTTGATGCACTGTACTTATGCCACTCCAGTTAAGTATGAAAAGTAGGATTTTTTCCCATGTATTAAATATTTTTTTTTTAAAATTCCTACAAAATGTAACTAATATAAATATTTACTTTTACAAAGGGTCAAGTGGACAAAACGTAATTCTCCCAGAAGGGAACCAGATGCTTAGTATCTTCAAAGTGATGTCTGTGCTGATAACAGCAGTAGCTAATCTTTCTTTCAAGGTTGAAGTTCATGCTACAGTTTCTTTTACTGAATGGCTATGAATCACAATGCTCTGGTATCTGCCTCAACAGAAAAAGCATTTTTACATTTTGAAAGGATCTTAATTTATGAGTACAGTCATCAGTGCACAAACAAGAGCTTTCTTTGAGCATTCTGTAAAACAATCTGCAGTCCTGCTACAAGTCACCAACAGCATCCTGAGCTCAGGATGAAAGATGTCACATCAACTCCCAAAGCTGGGATTCCGTAATACAACCATTCTAGCAAGCTTCTATATAGCAAATGGGATATACTAAGTCCCACAGATAGTCATGAGTTTTATGAGGGACAATTCTACACACTACACTGAGGCACTGCTATATTTCTGAAAACTTACCATAAACATTAACAGCGTCCCTTTAACAGAATTTACAAAAAACTGAGCAAATACAGATTCTGTGGGGTTTTCCTGTATTACTTGGCTGGTGCCATGACTAATATTTAGCTACAACATAATGCTTGCCAACAGATGCGAGATAAGTCTGAAATCCTGTGGGGATAGGCTAAGTGCTTGAAAGGCTTTGGAGGCATGAACATGGTCTCTGCATATCTCATTCAGAAAGCAAAAGGCTTATTTAATTGCTTAAATTACTCCTAGACAAAAAACTAACTTTACCACAAGAATAAAGGGGGAAAAAAAAAGAAAGAAGAAAGAAAAACTCAAAACTGTTTTTATGGCCCTCATATTTCCAGAAACCTAAAAATATCCATTTTCTGAAATGTGTTCTGGATATCAGCAAATATTTCATCAGTAGTTCATACAAGTGCGTTTGGCTGGAACAGATATAACAATGCTTTCTGAAATAACAACAGTTCACACTTAGAGGGAAAAGCAAGCGATGACAGAAGTTTAATCTTGACTATGCCAGACCACTGTGCAGTTAATTACTCTGAATCATCTGTGCCAGCTTAGAGTGCAGGTGGAAATCAGACGCAAGGAGGGGGTCACACTGATACCCGTTCTGCCAACACCATAAGCACAGATGTACCTCTGGGCCATAACTGCAGCATGATTGATTTATGGTATCATCAGCTGCATATTCAACTATGTTGCTGTTCATCTACAGCGCTGTTTATTCTCGCTCACTCTTCTGATCTCTAGTGGCCATGTGCACCTGTTATCTGAAACACTCGTTGAGCTTTAAAAAGGCCATAATCCTCCAGCTAAAAATCACTGCATCGATGCAAAGTTGTACATCTCAGCACCTCCTCTGTTACGTGATAGAAAACCTCTCTCGAGAGGAAAGGGGCAGAGAAGATCTTGGTACATCAAATGGCAAGGAAGGACTGGAAAAAAGCATACATACACAAGGAGGAGGAAGAAAAGAATTATCAGACACACATTAGAAACTCCAAGAAAGAGGTCAGCACTCTGCAGTGCACTAACTTGAGTTAAGCAGCTTCCTCCAAACTCAACATAAACACTAAGTACCAAAATATTTGGCCTGGGCAAAAACAGAGTACTGGCACCTCGCTTACAAGAAATGCTGCAATTAAACATATTAAACAGCAAAAGGAAGAAACAAAGGGAAACAAACTAAGTGGGAAGGACTCTGATTAACAGAGCCCTTTCAATGAACAGCTCTCTCACGCACCTTGTGAGGCAACAGAGAGCAAAACAGTTTCCTGTAGACACAATCACAGGGTTTGCACAGACAGCATCAGGGGTTGGAGCAGAGCATCGCACTTAGTTCTTTATGTGATAAAAGAGTCAGAAAGGGCCTCTCTCAGCCATTTCCCCAGGCAGCTGTCTTCTCAACCTTCAAGTCCCCTTCTGCTCCCACACCAGACCCTACTACTTCATGGCTCATCAGTTCCCCAAAATCACTTCTCCGCAGCCTACTATGCCAGGGGAGGAGCTTTCCCAGCTCTGTCCCCAGGAAGGCTGCAGGGAAGTGGCACACCAGAGCTCTCCTGGGAGTCAAGCTACAACACAGCAAGCAACAGACAGTCGGGCAGGGGTTGAACAATGCCCCAGACTTAAAGACTGCATCCTAGAAACTGCAGTGGAAACATGAATGCTTCAGGTTTCAGATCCTTGCTACACGTGCTGTTTTGTTTCTCCCTTTCCCCAGCCATTTTCAGTGTGATTGTGGAGCATTCCACCTACCAGGCAGGGACTGCAGCATGAAGACAAGACTAATTGCCTGCCACAGGCAATCAAAGCGCAGTACATCCCCGAAGTTTTCGTATCGTTTTTTTATTGTAAGAACTGTTGTAAGATGTTCTTATTTGTAAAATATAAACAAGTCATTCTGTCCCAACTTGTGATTTGTTTTTCTGCTCTGGCTACACCTGTGACAAGGAACAATGCTGTCACATGTCATCCATATCCCCTCTATAACTAGTCCTGAACAGGAAAAAAAAGTAGTCTTCAAGACAGTTTCACTGCTGTACAGGATGCTCGACAGAAAACAACAGATGTGCTATAATCACTACTGCCCATTCATTTCCTTTATGTCAGAAAGAAAGCAGCAGTCATCAGTTAAGAACTCCTATCTACTGGACACAAAAGGAAGCATCCACTTCTCCTTGATCATCTGACCGTAACAATAGGAGATGGCAGCGGGAAAGGACCACTCTGAGCGAGCGCAGGGGTGAGCGAGCTTGTCTTTTGGGATTGCTTTTAAATAAAGGTACAGATAAGAATTTTTGTTCAACAGCTTAATATACAAAAATGTTGAAAAGAATCCTTTGACCACAGAATACACAAAATCCTAATTATATTATTCCTGAATTTGTCTAGACAATCATTTTCACTGAATCTTTTTCACAGTTGAAAACCTGGAATATATGAACTGATAAGAAAATAAAGTCAGCATTTGCAGAAGATGTTTTCTCAATTAGACTTTTTTTTCCAAACACGATTTTTACAAAACTATTAGTTTAAATGTATTAAGTGTTTAGACCTTCAGCAGGTCACTGGCATAAATTATTTGGATTAGTATCTTGAGAAATCTTGTCAGATCTGTGTATGTGTCTATCAAACTTCACATTCATTGCTCAGCTTTCCTGTTGTGAAGTGCAATTACAGGTTTCATAAAATTGCCAACAACAAGTAACCTTACAGATGGCACTTCATATTTCGTCTGACTGCGATCAGCTGCAAAGGGTTTGGTGAAAACTTATTAAAAAGCGCTAGCCTTAGTTAAGGTTTTAGACCCTAATCCACTACACTATATTAAACCCTGAATATTCCCATGGATACTAATGCAACTGCACTAACAATCTGGTAGGCATTTTCTGCAGTAAGAAAGCTTTAACAGGCCTTCACACCACAACTGAACCCTATTTTTGCACTGTACCTCTGCTCCATTGCGTACCAAAAATACACCAGACTTACAGACAAGCTCATATGTGGGCATGCATCATTCCTTCTGCCCCCACATAGTTCTGCAAGTCCTCATACCTGGCCTGAACAAAGCAAACAGCAAATGCACAGACCACCAAGGGATTTTTGTTTGTTTTTTAAATTTGTATTGGCCTTTAGTATAAACACAGGGAATTAAAACTCATCCTGAATTGTTAGAACAAGTATATTGATGCGTTGTTTCCTCCTCTGCTACACAAGATGCCATGACTTCAAGAGCTGCTCAAGCCCATACTCACTCCTTCCAAAGATTACTGTATTCTAAACAGAAACTTCTTGAAACAATTAAAAGCACACAATATTGTTTACAATTCAAACTGATAATATCAATATAGAAACAAAATTCATAAAATCTGCCTCACTCCCCCCAGAAATATCTCAGGTTGAAAATATTTTTAAAACCTCTAGATTTAACTCTGGAAACTGAAGCAAATTTGCCAAAATTGCTGGTGGCTATTTGGTACAGGGCTAACATTAGGCCTGGAAAGCTGTTTCTGTCCAAACCATTAGGCGACCCCTTTGACAGAACACCACTCATCATACTTTTATCTTGTGGGAAAATGAAAGAAAACTAATTCCATGCTGAATACACTTCATCTAGTCCTTGAATGGCTCATCTCCTCAGCTGAAACGTTCCCACACACTCCAGTTTTGTTGATACAACAATATTCTGAAACGCTGTGAACTGTATGTTTGCCCGCCTGCCCTGCATCCCAAAGAATTTTAGGAAATTCTCTGTTTCTTAGGACACATGTACAAGCCATATTTTCTCAGCTTTTAGAAAATCGAGTCTGACAGTCTAATTTAGCTTCTCTGCTCACCACAACAGCAGATTAAAATCACCACAACTCAAAAACAGAGGTTAAGCAATGTGTTTGAAATGAAATAGAAATCAAGGAGAAAGGGGAAAAATTGTGCAAGTAATTCACTTCCTAAGATCAGAAGGCCAATACTTAATGTACATTTTAATACACATGAATTTCAAGCTAAATAAAACAATTTGCTGTGTGGGGCCTGGGAACGTACAGCCCCTCCACATTTGTGGAGGAAAAAACAAATTGCTAGCAATTAACTAATCAGCAAATAGCATAGGCAACTAGCGTACTAAATTTAGGTCAAACCAATTTTTTCTTGTTTAATCTATGTTAAAATGTGCAGCCTTATTCAAATTCAAATTGCTATTTTTATAAAATACCAAGAATATCTGGTCTTTCCTCTCTCATCCTCTGCAAAATGCTTTCCTACTTACAGAGACTGTTACCCCTTGGATCCAAAGGAAAGATCTCACTAATGTTTAACAGATGTAAGCTTCAGCTGAATGCTAAGCAATCGTGCTTATGTCTATCTATTAAAACTATGCAACCTCAAAATACTGAAAGGGACAATGTTGCCACTCTCCTAAAACCGTGTAAACATCTGAACACAACTGGATCATCAACACATACCACAAAAAGGGATTAAAAGCCCTGCTGTTGTAATACTCATGAGTTTTATGAGTTAGTTTCCTATTATATATATATTCCCTCCGTAGCCAGAGTCACAATTAACACAATTTACTTCTTTTTCTTTCTTTAATTAATCCATGCTATACTGGTTTCAACATCAGATTCCTCATCTAGAAGGAGCAAAATAGGTTATTTATAAATCACTGAGCTTTTCCAAATACCAGTGTTTGTGCAGTTACCCACAAAGCCCATCACTGAATGCCCGCTTTCTTCCGAGAGAAAAAAAGATTCCTTTGGGTTGGCATCGGGACTGAGACATTTGGTAAGAAAGGAGGAAAAAGAGGGGAAAAGGGACCTTGCCTAAAGCCATCTTAACATTTACTGCAGAGTCTCAAACTAGCCCTATCGTGGAGATCTCCGGAATGTCAATTTGGTTTAGATAGCAAAATGGATGTAATCGGCTACTCTAATCAAGATATATTTCTATGACATCTACATCTGCTTTTCCCTATTCTATCAAGTTCCTCAGGTCTCTCAGGACCTTCAGGTAGTAAGAGCACATTAAAAAAAAAAAAAAAAACAATAATTAGTTTGTTCTCAAAACAACAGAAGCAATATGGGAAATCTCTGCAGAATACAGAAGTCTCAGATCCTCCAAGACTCATACTCTGCTTAGTTACAAGACCGTTCTTTCTCCATAAAAACACCACTTCTACTTCCAGAAGGGTGGAATCAAGCAACTAAACAAAACGTTAGTTAGTTACAGATCTTCAGGAAAAAAAAAAAAAAAGTTACAGAAACAGATACTAAAACTGCAGACTTAGCCTGCTACAACTGCTTAGATGCCTCCAAATTTTTATTTTATTAGCATAAAATCCCACTTGCATGCACATCAAGAAATCCCACCATCCTGGTTAACATCTCTGGCTTTTATTATATGTGGACTTATTTGGGATTTGCATATTAAACAGTCTCATGGTTAACTTGGAGTATTTTCACTGAATGCCAACAGTATTCAGCTCAGACAGATGAACAAACATGATCTCTTTACTTATAAAAAGTAGAAAAGAAAATGAAATGTACCTGGTGGAGCACTCACCAAAGAAATCAGTCAGGTTAGGCAAAGTGGAATCACTTTTCCTCTCTTCTATTCAATCTGTGCCATTCTGCAAAGGGAGGACAACGTTTATGGAATTAGAGAAAAGGAAAAACAGAGCACAACTCTAACCCACTGGGGAAGACATGATCACCAAGCTTTACACGCTTGAAGCCGCAGCCCCAGTACTGCCTTTGCATTTTGCCTTAAAAAGTAGCTGGAAAAATGTAGCATGGGCTGAATCTGGTTCAGACAGACTAAGGGTATTAGATTTTGAATAGGAATTAGACACTAATGAGATTCTGAAAATCCCATTACCACCCCTGTGAGTACCTCCCCACCTACCTGTCGTTAAAATCTAGATGAAACAGTTTATCTAAGGTTACATTCTAAGTAAGTCTGCAGCACAGTAGGAAAGTGTTCTTGAATTCCCAAGCTCTAAAACTCTGAAAGCTTCAGGCCACACTGCTTCTAGAAACAGTTAGCACAGATTTTAAACCTAATTATCTCTAATGCCTGGAAACCTCTATCCAAATGATCCCCACTTTCCTGCTGAGCAATGTAAGGACGCATTGGCAGCTGTTAAGCAAATCAGATCCACTAGTTATTTTCTAAGATCTGTCTGGTACTTCATCTGATCTAGCTATTTTCAAAGGATCAAAGATACACACTCAAATGAAAATACCATTTCATCTATCACTTAACAAAAAGCAACTATTTCGTACAGTTGTGAGGCAGTTCGTTCCAGGGAAAGTTATTAACCTGTCGGAAAGCCTTCAAAATTGCAGGTTGCTTGATTTAATAAGGGAAAGAACTCATTTCCTTTGCTAAATTTATAATCCTTCCCAGCTTCACAATATCATTCAGAACATCAGCTAGAAACAGGACACGGATACCTTTTTTATTAGTTTCATTTCTCTAAACCATGGGTTTACATTTGCCTCTTCTGGAGCGCTTCAAGATTAATTTCCCTCTCCTTTTCTCCATAGCTATTTCTGTGCTAGCAACTCAGCCAGATACGAAAGGAAAGAACCCACAGAAACAGAACATGAAATGTTCTTGCGCTGAACTTTCAGGTAGCTGTTGAATGTAAGACTGGATTTTAAAAAATAATTATTTTTTTTCTTTTTTTATATCACCATAAGGCATGTTTATATACTTGGAGGGGAAACAGTGCACATTCAGCTGCAATTGATTTCCTGTATGGCAAAATACCTCAGGCATTCAGCTGGCTGGGAACAGAGGCCTCTCACCATTACCGGGTTTTTGGGACCAAGAAGCTCTGCCCAATGCCTGTTCTTACGCCAGAATAAATAGAATCCCAGCCGAGTGTCCAAGTTAATTTGGTCTAGGGGAACCAAACCATAAACAGGCAAGATTTTATATTAAAAAATCCATTCAAAAAATATTGGTCTACTTTCAACTTAAACAGTAATACAATCAATTCAATCTTGCTAATGTGGCATGGTGCTCTTTTTTTTTTTTTTAAATTACAAAAACACAATTCCATCTGAGAGATACTTTTTTTTTTTTTTTTTTTTTAAATAAAAAACAAGAAGGAAAGAAAGAAGGAAAAAAGGAAAGGAGTATCAACACACTTTTCCTCCATCCAATTGCTAAATTTGTAGCAATAAATCAACACTTAGTGCAACTTCACTGGTTTAAATAGTGTAATTTTTTTTTTTGCCCTTCTGAGTGAAAAGAAATTACTGTTTTATTTACAGCATTTAGTTTTTCTCCATGTGTAACTGAATACATAGAATAGCCTCCACTAACACTTTTATGAATCTGCAAAAGGAAATACATGAGTGGTCTTACTAGATTCCTGTGATTACACTGCAACAGTTGTAACATTCAAATGCCCAACTACCTTACTGTACCTCAGACTGTAAATTAAGTGAAACCAAAATACAGCATGAACTGTAATTACCATCCTACTTTCCATTTAGTCTATGCAAGCTCCCTTATTCTCAAATCCTCCAGAGGCAAAAGAGTCCATTTCACTGCTAGAGAAAGTAGTTTCTTTAAGCCTAGAAAGAGCCAGACTGTCAATACATATGAAATAGGAATAACCATGACCATTTAATTATACACACATGGATCAGAAAACCAGGCAAACCTGGAAGAAACTTCAATTTTTATAGGAGCATTCTGGTTTGAGAAGTTTCATCCACAACAGCTTCTTAGTTCCTAAATAAAATTATTGGTCCACAGCAAAGAGATATTCTCTAAACCCCAGAGCACCCACAGCCTTTCAAAGCCTTTGGATCAATGACTTCTGGCAGGGCCTTACAGTCATAAGAACCAACAAAGCTCAAGCTTTGGGATGCTACAGAGTGATCTTCTAACACCTCTCTAGCTTTTTCAAAAATGTTTTCTACAGATCTTGGTTTAAACTTACTGTTTGACAAAAAATTCTGGAAAAAAAAAAAAAGAATTTTTTATCCTATGATTTTTTGACCATTTAGGTTGAATGTAAGGCTTATTTCTTAAACATTAGTGTAAGAATATTGGACACTTCTGTGCTAGAAACACTATCACAAGGAAAGTGATTACAGTTGGACTACATGATCTTGTAAGACCTTTCCAACCTTGTGTTTCTATGATTCTGCGATGAAACATATGCTTATATGCTTGTCCACTTAAAGAATTTGATTATCCAAATACTGACATTTGTTATATTATTTCTATTTTATCTGAAAAAAAAAAGTTTACATTCTTTAAAATTGCTTTAATTGTTCTAGAAGCACATCAAAATTATTTTTAAAAGCTCTGTATTCCTAATCACTTTTAGAAATATGGCGTTCAACTTCTTATTGACAGATATACTTAGCAAATCATGCAAGTATCATTTCAAGTTAAGAGTATTACTAGAGCATTAAAAACAAAAGAAACCCTCTGCAGGACCAAGTTAAGCAAAACCTGCCTTCAGATATACAAACCCAAAGAAACTTGTGTTCAGATATAGTTATATTTAAGTTTATTTGAATGATTATGACTGTAAAACATTCTGGCACTTGGAGATTATACTGCCATGTTAAATAGAAAGTCCAGAAATGAAAAAAATGTCTTTCAAAACCTAGTTAAATAAAATTTATCTTTCTAGGCATACTCCATTGAGGAGGCAACCAAAATATTTTTCTGTAACAGGACAGGTGGTTTATTGTTTTTCTCCTGGGGGAGTCCGTGAGATCATCTTCACCTCAGTTTTCCTAACAAGTGACACCCAATCCTTTTGTGCTACATACTAGTGGTCCAGGACTGAGGCACTGACAGAAAGGCTAATGTTATCACTTCACTCCAACAAACTGGTTCCCTCAAACAAATAAATACAGTCTTGAGTTTTGAAATCTCTGCTCTTCGGGAACCTCTCTATTCTGTTTCTGCTAGGGAAAAAGGCCAAAACAAGTCAAAGCCATCCGACTATGTGTCATTGTATTCTGTAAACTTAGAAGTAGGAGTTATTCAGATCTGCCCTTGCTCTTACCTGGTCCCCAACAATACTACATCATATCTCACATTCAGACAACTCCATCCTTACTGCTTGGATCATATTGTGTATCCAACATAATCAACTGTTGACAATATATACTGTATAATTTTCAAACAAGTACTCATGCCAAACAATTCCACACAAACCTGACAAGAAAATTACTTCCAGAAGTTCACATTTGTTGGACAGCAAATCACTGTGCAGGTTTTATCACCAGCAACTAAGACTAAGGAAGAATGTATTGAGCATAACTATTACCGAGTTACGTGCCAGTGCTTATAGCCCAACTTTCCTGGCTGAGGAAAGCAGTTCGCCTATTGCAGAATCAAGGATGGCTACATACTGTAGCACCTTCTAGCTGCATAACGTAACTGTGATGAATGGACAGAAGATCTGCTGCTTCCGAAGGAACCAGATGTATTCCACATGCAATCCCCTGATGCAGATGCACTGACCTAATTGCACAGGCAAAGTTCATGCAGCACTACTAGCGCTCACAACAGCAATCGACACAAAGGCTGAGTTACATGAGAACGTCAACAGCTAAGAGTGAATCATTGCTAGAACTTCTCCAGACCATTGCTTGCATGACCTTAAGTTGTCTCTAGGAAAGAAGTCCATGTTAGGCAGATATTGACATACACAGGTGACTGACACAGCCACCAAAACCACCTGCTGACAAGGCTCAAGATTTGTAACTAACAAATAAGAGAAACCAACACATTACACATTTCTGCAATTGTCAGAAAACAGACATCACCAATCCTCCATTATAAACAAAAAAGACTCTTCATGCAGCACGGCCATCAGCTTAAAGAAGAGCAAAAGGAATAAAACGAATCGTGTATCGGGCAGTCCCATCATCACCAAAAGACAGAGGCAACAGTTGGCCCTGGCATCCTTACCTCTCTGGAAGCTTGAGCAGCTGCATGATGCACACAGCCAGGGTGAGCAGACACATCTGATCACTAGGCAGAACTGATGTGCAGGAGATCAGTTCTCAACTCTGCTCAGCACAGCTCACATGTTAGCAAATAAACCTGCCCTTCACACAAAAAGAAAAAAGCATTGGGGTTTCATCAGTTGTGGTTTTTTGGTTGGCTGGGGCTTTTTGAGGGGTGGGGGGTGTTTTTTTGTTTTGCATTTCATTCTGCTTTTCCTGCTGGGAGACCTTATGAAAGAAAAAAGTGATTCCTGGAGGGAAGATCTGCAGAAAACCTAGTTCCCCTCAACTGAAAAGTCTGCCTAGTACCGACTTCCCTGGCATACAGATATCTTTGATACCAGTTTACCAGTGGGGGCACATGATCATGCTAAGATACTGCTCTGTAAATCCGAAAGAAACCTTGTGGAATAAATGGCTACTGATGCCCTCAGGAACTACTATATTTCACTCAGTTACCAATCACAGAATTCTGTGGTAGCTTACTGAAAAGCCTACATTGTGTCTGATTCTTGATGTTGCAGGTGGACATTCAGAAGAGAAGTTAATGGCTTTTCGCTGGAAATCTGGGGAAAACTCACACAGTTAAGTGAGTTCAAGGTTTGGAGGAGGAGACAGTGGAAAAGATACCATCCTATCACAACAGCAAACAGACTTCACCCCATAAGGCAAGGATTGTAAAAGGCTAATTCAGTGAGGAGTGTGGCAAGTTCACCTGTCTACCTGCAGGACAGACAGCAACCTGCTCAGGCAGCAAGAGCACAAAATGGCCAAGGCAGGTCCCATCAGAGATTTATGACTTGGGTCTCATCTAGCGTGAGGGAGACTGATGATTATCAGAGAAGACTGACTGAAAGGAAAGATCACAGGCAACACATACTGCTAGTATACGAAGGCAAGCTGTTTCCCCAAATGCAATCGTGATTCATCATTAAATACACCTTTTCCTACCATTCAAAGAAGCTACGTCTGCTGATTCTTCAGAGAAATGAGCATCTCTGCAATGGAAGAAGTCTCTGATGACATCATTCAGGTACTAAGGTACAACAGCTCTCTGAGCAACAGGCAAGGTATGTTTTCAGGATAATGAAAAGGAGCCACAAAGTAAACAGTGACAAAGCTTCACAACCACTTGAGTTGCTGCACGCTAATCTCAGCAGCACCAAACTTGCTGGCAAGCTGAAATGATGTTTCCGCTGATGTTAACTTGTTTGCAGTTCAAATAATAAGTAGAAAACTTTGTGCATACTGAAGTGATAAAGAAGATAACAGACTTGCATAAACACTAGTTCTTTATTTAAAAAGGATGAACTATAATTCTTCCCCCCATCAATACCTGCGTTAAGGAACCAAAGCATGATGTTACTCTAGACTGAAGTACATAGGTCAATGACAGCAGGAGAAATCAAACAGTTCTGCCACTGTTTATTTTTAATTCTGAAAATCTTTAGAACCTCAGCTATGAACCTGGCCTCACTGTGGTACGCAACACAAATCCAAAAAAAAAAAAAAAAAAAAAGGAAAAAACCAGCAAGCTGATACTGGTAGGTAAAAGTCACAACAAAGCTGCAGCAGATACTGTGGATACCTTTAGGTGACAAGTCGGAGGGTTAAAATATTGGTAAATACTTGAAGAGTTTATAGGACGTTAGCAAAGACAGCTTGCCTGTGTTTATAGATAACTCCACCTAACATGAGCGGAAGCAGGGGGGAAATTACAAACACTACAAGTTACCTACAAAATCTAGGGGATAGGGACTATTGACATCTGCTGGTTAAAGGCAGAGGCTGACCTTGAAGCCCACACCCAGATGACAATGCTGAAAAGTTGTCAGCTGTGACGGTGAAAGGAAGTGGGCTGTTACACTGTCTGTGACAGCATTCCTTAGGGCAGTCTGAACAGCCTCCTTTTTCCTGATCTAGGTATCAAGGTTTTATCTACAATAGCTCTGAGTAAGCAAGCGGGCAGGTGACTCAACAACTGCTCCCTTTTTACCTCTGCTCAGAGCTTCCAGTGAGGGGATATAGCCATCCCATCAGCAGAAAGCATTAGCTGCACGATACTGATGCCTGGGGCATGATCCTGAAGTGTCTGAATAGACAAGAATGCTCAAATATCTTAGCATTAATATTCTTTAAGTTAGATTTTAAAACATCTGGGCAGGGCTCACTTGCAAGTTTCTACAGAACGCATGCTTACAGGAAGAGGCTTGGCACCACTTGCAGTCTCAAATACAGTGACAGAACAGGCAAGACATATAGGATTCAAAGATAATCAGTACAGTTTAGGAGTCACAAGTTTGCATGGGAAACAGCTGCCAGCCCAAGTACAGTCCAGTTCACCTATAAAATGCGTGTGCAATGCCCACAAGCACAACTACCCGTGGGCCTGTGGAGGATGAGGAAGCAGGACTAACTGGAGCTCACGATGTGGTAGGAAGAAAAACCAAGTCATGGGCATCCAGTTTGTATTCTACATGGCTTTTTAAACTGGCACCTTGCTCTGTATCTTCACGGGAAGACTCTGTGTATCACAATCAATGATAGCACAGGCAGTGACCACCCCAAAACTCAGGTCCCTCAGAAGGCAGCAGCTGAGGGTGGCGTGAAGCAGCCTGTAACTGCCTGGACAGCTGCTTCTTTCAGGCCTCCTCAGCGACTATCAGCAGCTTTTCCTTCCCCAGTCCTCCCTGACGAGGATCCTCTTTTCCTGCACCTGCAGTCAAATTTGCAGTTGAATCTATTTTAGGCCAAGCTCATTCAAACTCCACTTGGTGAATCAGATTAGACTGACCTATTTATTTGATCCAACTGCCATATCTAGAAAAACACTTTACGGCAATAAAGGGACTCAAGAAACTTAGCACTATGGGATAGTTTGTCAAAAACACTTTAGGAAATGGGATTAACATGAATAGCCTTTCTTGAAACTTTTAAGTTAGTATTTAATCTGTTCACATTCATCTCTTGCATTCTTAACCACACACTTCAACCATCACTGCTGCCACAGCACTGCTGATATGACCAAGACTGACTTTTTACCGGCTCTGCTTCTACCTTTCCCCTCAGGTCTGTGGTTCCATCCCCTCCATTCTGATCTATGATGTTTTTCTTACAGCCCGAAGTCTTGAAGTCGCAACCTCTCATGGGAATCTCAGTTCTTCTTTCAAAGAGAAGTTCCTGTGCATTACAGTTGCAACAAAAGAACTGGAATACACGATTTTATTAGGTTTGAAAAACAAGAACAACTGAAAAAGTATTTCAAGATTAATGGTTAATAAATCAAACACACAAGTTTGGAAAGTCTTAGTCATGACTGGGGTGGAGGGATGGAAGGACAGTGGCCGGGAGTGGTGATGCTGCACAGCATTTCCAAAGGTTTGGGTTAGTTTCCCAGAATGAGAAGCTAATCAACAAGTAAATGAGCATCTATTAGAAGTAATTTGAAAAGGGTATTTTACAAATTGGTAGAAAACCTAGAAGTTCCATGTCATTTTCTGCATTCTCAGTTTACAAGAACAACACTTTCTTCCACTTTTTTTCTCGTTGCCAGCCTGCAAACTAAAGCTCTCTGTGTAACCACAGCAATGCAGGTTCTCAAAGCCGAGCATTCAGCAACACCTCTGCAAGTCCTTCTCCCGCTCCAGACTTCGCTGAGGGCTGCAGTAATTCTCTGGGTTGTTTTTGCTTGTTTGTTTTTTCCCTCCTAACACCATAAAATAGAAACATTGTTTGAAGAGGTAGTAAGACATCTTTGTCACCCTTATGAGCAAAAATTACAGATCACTCTGAGAGGACTGCTACACACAATCACTGCTCCATATGTCTTCAATAGACATTACATTATTTCATTTTTCTTAACAAGCCATTACTATATCTTTTCTAGTCAAGTATCTGTGCACTGTATGTGGCCTCTAAGAAATGCAAGGCAATGTAACTTAAAAGCTGGGAGTAATACAATGAGTTTGCTTACCACAACAATCCCCCTTCTCAACACACAACTGAATGCAAAAGCCAATGCACATCAGATGAATTTCTTTGTACTAACTTGGAGCTGCTATGGCTCTGTGGATGCCTAATCTGAAAAAGGCTTCTTGTTAGAGACCTCTAAATGGCTCCATCACCAAATTGGACGTTTCAATTATTTTGCGACCCAGCGTATCTGACCCAATGCACACAGGGTACATTCAAGGGCCATGATGAGCGCCGTCTCCAACAGCCACCCAGCAGCCCCATGAGGACAGCCAAGAATTGCGGCTCTGGCTTGGCAAGGAAGAGATTTGGCACCGCCAAGCAATCGCTGGAATGGCAACTGACTATGAGGGAAATCAATAAGTAAATGCAAACTGACCATTCAAGAAGTCTTCAGCACACTTCGCTACTTCTAGCTGTAACCTTTATTGTGACCCAAAAGGTTAAAAATAAAATAAATAAATAATAACTAAAGACACACAGAAATGGTACCAAGAACTCAAGCAGCTGGTGAGTTACAAACCTTTTCTGCTAAGCACAGTTCACACCAAGGCCTCACAATCAACCCTTTCAGACCCAAAGTGTGCCTCTGGACCATCAGCCTGCATTCTCACATCCTGCCCAAGGAAGAGGGAAAACACATTCACAGATATCCTGAAAACATGGAAGCTTCCAGCAAACAAAGTTCACTATCCAAAGGCTTCTGAAGCTGTGCACTGTTAACATTCACCCTGTGCTGGTGAATGCAGCTGCACTGAAAAATCAAGTCAAGACTGTCTTTCCAAGATGTTATCAAGACTATAGCTTACAAATCAATTTGACTCTGCACCTATATTTTCTTCTTCTACTGTTTTTGAAGATCCTGAGGCAAAACAACAAGAAAAATGACACATTAGCACCTAGTGTGAGAATCATAACCTGCCCTTGCACGGATGCACTCGGCCACAGGTCGATACTGTTTACCCAGGGCTCTGCGGGTTTGTGGGAAAAAGCTGCATTCCAGTAAAGGCACGCAGTCAGAACTGAACCATTTTATCAGAGAATTCTGCATCGTTCCAGTTTGTCAACTTTAGAACATAGAGGAGAAGCAGGGAGTCGAAGTTGAATAGCCAGGCATCTGGACGGACCGGAGAACAATACCAATATTCATCACGAGGCTGATCTTGAGCTGCCCTCTCATATTTTCAAGACAAGCACTCTATTAATAAATTTTCTAACCTTAGCATAACTCTTATGTCTCCATCTCAAAGCACCCCCACACGTACTGGTGAAGAGCACTCAGAATTAAGACAACTGCATGCCACACACACCAAAAAAAAAGCTTTAAATAAATCTCAAGGAAGCTCTACATTGTGCCTTGCCAACCACAGAGAATTACACAGCCAGGAGCTGCTCCTGCCAGATTTAGCTCCATACAAGCTAGCAGGATTCCTTTATAAATTTAGCTAGAGGCACAGGCAACAAACGCGGGAGGAAATTTGAACCACAACTCTCAGGCAGCAAAGATCCGTCCCTCCAAGAACGAAACAGCAGCAAAGGCAGGCTCTTAGACGGCTCCTATTGCACAGCTCTCCCAACACCTACAAGTCATCACCTTTCTCCGGGCTGTATTATAAAGACCCAGATTAACAGCAAACAACATGAAAAAAAAAAATGAAAAAGGAAAAACCAGCCGGTTTTGTGTCTCGCTTAATAATTTGAGGAGGAGAAAAGCCAAGCAAAGAGGACCATACTCGCTGCCCGTTCAGCTGGCTTCTGAGTTCGTTTCAGGTCTTTTTCGCTCATGCCCAGAGCGCTGCGGATGGCAGAGAGGGCTCCAGGTGCCTCAGGTGTGTCACGCTGAGCTCCGCAGGGTTTCTCACGCACCGGGAAGGGGGGGGCGGCAGCACAAAGCCCGCGGGGACGGCGTTGGGGGGGCTCGGGCAGGAGACGGGGGAGCACAGCACCGGACAACGGGACGCCGCGCGGCTCGGCTCTGCCTCCCCTTCCCGCCCCAGAACAAACATTCCTGCTACTTAATGATGAGACCCATCATATTTTAACCCCGTCTGTGCCACAGTTATCGCGATCCAATGAACATTACAACATCGAAGTTTGTCGGAACGCACTTTTCCAGAAGACATCGGTTTGCGGAAACCCAGAAGCACCCAGAAGCAGCATGCGGTTCCATTGTACATCAAACCCCGAGAAAGAGACCCGACAAAGCCTCGAGGCTCCGGTGAAGCCGGGAGAGCAGCAAAGCTGCATGCAGAACGCCCCCTGTCCCCCCGAACCCCAGCACCGTGGGTTAGGGGAGCGGGGGGGGTTGCGGCGCAGCAGCGTGCGGGGCTGCACAAAAGCTGCGGGCGCAGCGGCAGCTCCCGGACAAGGGATGGGGCCCGGGGCCCTCAGGGAGCGCCGAGCCCCGCTCCCGGCCGCGCCCCCCGCACTGCCGCCCCCTCCCCGGCGGCGGGCAGCCCCGCGCTTACCGGCAGCCTCTCGCCGTCCTCCGCCGCGCGGCCCCGCTCCTCCTCCCGCTTAAAATCCCGGCGCGGGGGCGCGCACCGAGGGTCCCCCCTGTGGCGTCTGCCCCTCGCGGCGCTCTGCAGCCGCGCCCCGGCTACCTCCGTGCGCCCCGGCTCCGAGCAGCGGCTTAATCTCCAAACTTCCTCCTCCTCCTCCTCCTCCCGGCCGGGCAGGGTACTCGGCGAAACTCCCCTCCTCCATGCGGCTCCTGCAGCCGAGCCGCTGCCTCGGCCCCTCCCCGGGGAGGCCCGGCCCGGCCCCGGGCTGCAGCTGACTCCGCTCCCCTTCTCCTCCTCCCCCGGAGGCTGGGAAGGGGGGGAAGAAAGATTAACCGCTCGGACTGATCCCTGGAGCCGAGCCAAAGCCAGCAGCCGAATTGCAGCCTCGGGAAGAAGAAGGGAGGGGAAAATAATAATAATAATAAAATCAGCTACTGATTTCACGCACGGAGCGAGCGCTCTGCATCCCGCCGGTCTGGGGGCAGCGCCGAGGCCGGGCCCCCCTGGCCCCGCAGGTCCCGCAGCCGCTGCCCAAGCGGGGTTCAGGGGCCCGAACGTGGAAGGGGCACTGTCGGCGCTGACACGCGGACCGTAAAAAGCAAATTCCGGAAGGTTTAAAGAGCACCCTCCTTGAAAAGGTGGGTTTGAAGTTACTTTTAAATGATTTGTTTTTAACATCGTGTGAGATGTGCACCAAGAAAGAAGCTGCTTCCATAAACCCTGAACTTTTTGTACGCGCTCAGCGCTCCTCATTCTTTCAACCCCTAACAAAGCACATGGTTTCCTGTAAATCCTCGTCCTGCACTTTGCAGTCAGTGAAGCTCTATCGCTTTTGTTCTGTAATTGGTACCTCCCTGCACACACGCTGACATGGGCTGAGAGCTGGGGCTGTTTAGCCCGGAGAGAAAGCTCCAGGGAGACCTGATAGCTGCCATTCAGCATCTAAAGGGGAGCTACAAGAAAGGGCGACAGACTTTAGCAGGGTCTGTGGGGATAAGGGAAATGGTTTCAAACTAAAAGAGGGGAGATTGAGGTTAGATTTAAGGAAAAAGTTTTTTACAGTAAGGGTGGTGAAGCACTGGAACAGGTTGCCCAGAGAGGTGGTAGAAGCCCTGACCCTGGAGATGTTCAAGGCCAGGCTGGACCAAGCTCTGAGCAACCTGATCCAGCTGTAGATGTCCCTGTTCATTGCAGGGGAGTTGGACTAGATGACCTTTAAAGGTCCCTTCCAACTCTAAGAGATTCTATAGAGCACATGGCATAGGAGGCAATTTAGAAGGTTAGAATAGCTCTGAGTTAAAAGAAGTCAAAACACGTAATTACAGCAGTAACTCAGTAAACCAGGAAGTTTCAGTGTTTGCCCTCATCTCACCTGTCCTCATTAGAATCCTTCAGGAAAAAAAGAAAATGCTCTGGCAAGGAGTGCTCCTGTGTCATTAATTTAAAAGCTCAGAGCTCCTTCCCACCATCCACGTGGTATATGTTTCAGTGCTGAATTTTACAGGATCAACACATTTATAAATTCATTCTAGCTGCATTTCAAAACAAAGGTTTGCATTAAGTAAGTGCGAATAAATCAGCTTATCAACCAAAGGAAAAAAAAAAAACCTCAATGGTCTTAATGACAGCCACTCTTAGGAGCAATACTTACTCACATCATGGAGCGAGAGCATGGTCATGAGTGAGGGGTCAGCCCCGCTCCACCCCTCCTTCCTTACAAGCTGTCCTGGCCGTACCAGGCAGGAAGGCAGAAAGCCCGGACTGCAGGGAGTGTTCTGGAGCAGTGCTCCACAGAACTACTCCATGGGGCAAACGTGGAAGGAGTGCATGAGGCGGGACATGGCAGGTATCTCCACTCACCCAGCCCAGCCATCGTGGCCTACAAGTCTGAGCTCAGCATCCAACCGAGACGTCCTTGTCTCTGCACACCGCTCTGGCCTTGTGCTGGGGACAAAAATGCGGCCTTCATTTGAACACTGATTCAAGAGAAAAAAAGAAAAGGGCAGAGAAACCCTCTCTGATGAAACAACTGGGAGATAAATATTTGGAACTCTTCTCTGCTGGGGGAATCAGGGAGTGTTTTTCCTGTATGAACAGACCTTTCAAAGATGATAATAAAACAAACTACTGGATGGTGCATTCAACTTGGGCCAAATTAAAACAAATGAAAATGCACAAATGGGAAATACAAGAACAAAAACCCCAAACCACGCTGTATTCCAAGTCCCTTTCAGAAACTTCACGGCCTCTGCAAATATGTTTTAAAGGCTTGACATGATCTGTTCCATATGGAGTTTGTTTTCTCTCAACACTGTGACTAACAGGAAAAATCTTCAAGAGGAGAAGCCTCTTCCTCTCTCTTCATCCCTCTACCTCCCTCTCCCCCAAGGACTGCTCAGGAGCCAGTCTGCTTTCTGTTTGCTTGGGCTAAAAATAGCGCTCCAGCACACTGACCAAATGCCTCCAGTTTTGTGCAGACTGACTGACTGAATACGGCCATTGCAGAAAATGAAAGAATGAAAGAATGATACAGGTCTAAAGGTCGAGCTTTATGACACTGTAATACAAAGCAGTGTATTTGGAGAACCACCCCTTTTGGGATGAATTACGTACTTGGACAAGCTGTGATAACTCTTATCTCTGAAGGTAATGCAGGTGACTATTGGTAAGAGGTCCAAATAGCCTGGGCATGAGTAACAGAGGCTGCAGGCAGGTGAAGTTCTCACCCAGGTATCTCTCATGTCATCATGCCTGTGAGGAGCATACATGAGAAAGAGCAGTGTGTGCTGGGGGGCTCTCGCCGATTTGCCTTCAGCCACGCTTCTGCACAGACAAGAGATGAGCCTCCACTCCCTCCTCCTGCAGCTCTTTGAGCATGCAGACGTGTCCCTCACTCATACCACTCACTGGTGCCCCAGGCCTCTGCCTTCTCCTCATGTAACATGGGAACCAGCCCCTTCGGCTGTGCCATCATCCCAGCAGGAATTGCCTGTGCTCAGAAATCCATGCCAATGATCAGATGATATCTTCCACGCAGGTGGTCAGAACTCACCTTCAGATACTACTTGAAAGGGGTTTGCAGCTGGGGATTTGGAACCTTTGGAACCTTTTCTTTTTCCCCATTTGGGTTTTTCCTTTCCTATAAAGTCTGTCATATTGGCTCATGTACCAATATGTTTATACATATTCACATGTAACGTCAAACGCGGCATTTCCTTACATAAGATCAGAATTGTTTGAGTTGGAAGGGACCTTGAGTTGGAAGGACCTTGAGTTGGAAGGTCATCTGGTCCAACTCCCCTGCAATGTACAGGGACATCTACAGCTGGATCAGGTTGCTCAGAGCTTGGTCCAGCCTGGCCTTGAACATCTCCAGGGATGGGGCTTCCGCCACCTCTCTGGGCAACCTGTTCCAGTGCTTCACCACCCTTACTGTAAAAAACTTTTTCTTATATCCAATCGAAATCTTTTAGTTCGAAACTATTTCCCCTTTTCCTGTCACCACAGACTCTGTTACAGAGTCTGTCACCTTCTTTCTTGTAGCTGCCCTTTAGATACTGAAAGGCAGCTATCAGGTCTCCCCGGAGCCATCATGATCACTGCATCCCACTAATCATTGTGCTAATGTTTTTCTCATTTTGGATGTGAGTCAGCAAAACTCCTAGCAATGCTTTTAAACATACAGAAACCTGTGTCGCATCAGCTTTCCTGACTTACGATGAATCTCAACATTCACTGGAGAAGCCCAATTTTATATATTCTCAGAATTTAGGGGGAAGAGTCTTCCCTAATACAGCAGAGAATTGCTACTTCTTAAGACACCCCACAAACACTCAGAAGACAAAAAGACACAGCACAAACTGCACAGTTATGGGAGAATCTGCAGAAGAAAGCAGCTGCATGCATGCCATGTGCAAGGGTATAAGACAGGAAAATGGATGTAGTCTTAAACTGTGCACTCCAGAGTCACCCTAAATCCCAAAAACATCTGCAACGTGCTCCTTGCCTAGCATCCAAATTAATTATTCCACCCACGGTACAGTTTAATTGGCAGGCACAGGTACACTTGTTTGCTTTGCAAAGCGATATTACTAAGTGTGGGGTTTTTAGAGCTATGCCCCTGCTTAATAGAACACACTCTTTCATGTATACTAATGCCAAGGAGCACTCAACCATTCCAGTAATTGGATGTTCCAGCTGAATAATTAATATCAAATAAAATGCTACCATGCCTACTTTATGCCTGGTTCCTGCAGATATTTTGGTACCTCCAAGCCGATGACATGCCTGCATAAAAAAAGCTGGAAGCACATTGAAGTCTTTACAGTAGCAGCTGCTAAAGCTTTTAATCAGAGACTACAAAGTTCAGAACATCATACTCCCAATCTTAGAATGAAATTCAAATGGAAGCGCTTTAAATACAAGGTGGCTCTGCATGACACTTACCTTGCGACACAGTGCATATGAAGAATAGGAGTGAGATGATGAAGTTTACTGGTTACAAGCATGAAGATAATCAACATAAGAAAACAACAAGATATTGTGCAGACAGAATTAACTGAATCTTTCTAGGGAGAGAGTTTGATTTCTTCTTTGGGAACATTTTCACACAGGAATAAACATCTTTGAGATCACTTGCTTTTCCATGTAGCGGTATCCTCTACAAATGCAACTTTATTTCATAAAAAGGCATGCAATCCAGCAGCAGCTTTCACAAAATCCTCTTCTGGTAAGCTCAAGAGATAGCACAATTATGTTGTCAGCTTGGGCCTCAAATTCTTACAGATGATCCTTAAGAACAACCTCCACTTTGTTATGCTTTCTCAGGTATTTTGCTAGATGATAACCTTCTAGATTTCCCATCCTTTCTCCTCCAGAAAGATTTCCTGATGGCTTATTCCTGAAAATAATTGTATTTACAGCTTTATAAACAAAAAACATTTCGGCCTTACATGGACTTCTCTCTTTCACAATGCAATTTTCTTTGGAGTACTTTAGGTTTTGAGGCTAGAGCAGTTAATTTCATCCATGTGAAGGAGAGCCTCCAGTCACCTTGCTCTAGAAGAAAGTCACCATTAGCTCCACACTTCTCCTGTCAAGGCCACCAGTGAAGGAGGAAGCATTGCATCCCCTCCAAGTTGCGGGCACTTCCCCCTTCTATCTCAACAAGGCACTCAAAAGCCCTCAGAACAAGGCTGGACCAGGATCCCAAGCATTCCATTTTCTCTGTTGAGACAGGCTTATGGGCATGTAGGAGGTATTTGTTTTGCAAACCTCAGCAGCCTNTTTTTTTTTTTTTTTTTTTTTTTTAAACTTCAATTGATTATTCAGGAAAAAAGTATTAGGAGATGTAACAAGGAGGCTTTTGATTTGTGTGTCTGATTTAGGGGCTGCAAAATCATGCCCTGTAAAAGGTTTTTTTCTGTGCTGAGTGCTTTGTGGTGAGTCCACATGAACAGAAAGCAGGATCAAGTCTGAGGCCTTAAGAACACAACAAAGAGTACGTTGGAATCGCTTTAAGCAGCAACTAAGATCTTCAACATTGCTAATGCAGGTTGCTCAGATGGCAGATGGCTCATCTGATTACAGGAACCCACTTCAGCTTAAAGGAAATTCCTCAAAACACATAACCACTGGTGTCTTTTGGCTCATCTGGGTTATTAAAAGAACTTTTACCACTTGAATGAGTGTCTTGCGGTTCTCTGCTTTCAGTAGTGCCTTTTAAAGCACAAAGCTCCACGATAATTAGACTAATTGTTTTCAACTACCGTCTGAGTAATGAGTAATATGCTATTTTTTTTAAGCACTTAACTAGATTCAGCCTCTGGCTGACTGCTCAGAGATGCCCAACCATTGCCTGCTGTATTTCGTCTCTTAAGCACTAGCGGCCCAAGGTCCTCCTGGCGTTTTGTCTGGTTTGCTTCAGTCAGAGTGACCCTGGAGTAGGCGGTCTGTAAGCTCACCCAGCACAGGGCAGTTCAGGACACAGAAGGGAGAGGATCCCAAGGGGCAGATTTGCAAGAGGGAGCCAAGAGGACTGTAACCTCCTTTGCTGTATCACCTCTGAATGCAGCACACATTGCCAGCCCCACATCAGGTAACTGCTGTGCCACTGTTCATCCCAGTCCCCACTGAGGCCGCATCCCATGCTGTCCTAAGTTGCTAGCAAAGGAAAAAAACATCTTGAGGAAAGAATTTCCCATGTCTTAGTGAATTCTTAGCGGCGAAAACCCATCAGTCGCTGGCAGCTGGCATAATTTATCACAGCCCTCAGGCAAGTTTAAATTACACTGAACAACTCATGCTCAGCCACTGCAGACTGGTCAGAGGAAGGTGATATATCAGATGCTATCAAGCCAGAACAACGATTTAACATACCTACTCTGGTTTTATTCTGCACATATATACACAAGTACAGACAAGGCAGTGGAAAAAGGAAATCCCAAAGCTTTATCAGAACTTGTAATGAGCACAGCTGTTAACCCCCAAGTGAGAACTTGTGTTGACCTCAGTCAGTAGCTACCCAAAGAAGAATGTAAACTCTGAAATGAAGGGCTGTCTTTCATTAAAAAAAAAGAAAAGAAAAAAGAGGATCTCAGTTTTTACAGATCTTACTACCTTCAGTACAGATAGATGCTTTTGATCCTTCTGCATATGGCAAAATAAAAATGCAAAGCACTCGAGCAGAAGGGAGGAAAAAGATATCTCAACCTCAGATATGAAGGGGTTGAGCGTAGAAGAGTGAAATAATGAATCAAGGAAGAAAAACAGAAGAAAATGGGAACAAAACCAAAAGAACAAGCCATCAGAAAACACATTTAAAAATGATAATGTATTGCAGTGTCTTGTAAATATCTCTTTATATGCAGTGGATTGTACTGTTTGTTCTCTCTTTGTTCATGAAGCAATTTTCTAAATAAAAGAGTATGAAATTCATAAATGAAACAAACTCTGTCTGAGAGTTATTGGGAACTATCAATTTTCAGTACTTTGAAAGCAGAGTTTCACTACTCCTGCAGCTAGCTGATACATCAGTGAGCAACCAGTACACTGTATTATTATTATTGCAAAGACGAGAGTTACTAAATAAAGCCACATAAAAAAATTGCAGTCTTTGGAAACAGCAGATCAGAAACTCCCAGAGTTTTCAGTGTCCCAGATGCAGCGATGTCCAACTCTCACTGACTACTGTTAGTAGATTACTGTGAGAACTATCTCAAGATCTAGCGATGAAATCACCCTCAGGATAGCTTTCTCCTAGTCACATACAAAGCAACTGATGCAAGAAAGAGACAAAAGTCTGCTCCGTTACCTCAAGCCTTCAACTTTATGATGCATCTGGCCCAGGACAGTATCCCACAACATCATTTGGACTGGACAAAGAAACCAATGCTTACATCTGTTAGCAGCCTGTAAATCTAAGCAGCTGTGTTGTGAGTCATTTCAGGACGGTCTAATTGAATAAACAATTGGAATTGCGCTCCATGGAACTCCTATGTTTTCTTTCAGTCTTGGCATCTCTTCTCATGAAAGCTGTACAAGTTAGGGTGCGGCCACACAAATTCAGCCACCTATGACAATGTTTACCTAATACCTTGACTCTTAACAACCATCATGAAGCACATCCTCCTGCTCGGCAACTAACAACTTCCGAATATTCCAAGTCCAGCGATCACAGACTAACTTACAGACTGATAATTTTTGAGGGCCCTCAGATAACAGTGTCATTTATTATTAATGTAATAAAGGCACAATGACCAACATACTGAATGCAGCACTTGTAGAAAATACAACGGTGCTTCCTCCACTAGTGGATTTACAGTCTAAATGTTACTGAGCATGCTTTGAACCTTTCAGTAAGCATACCTTAAAATTCAACCGGAAAAGAGGTCTATTTTTCTAGGTCAGTGGTCTTCAGCCTATGGCCTACTTTTAGGAGACCAGGAAATATAACTGAGAAAGGGTTTTATTTCAGTAGACATTTCATAGAGGCTCATAAATTTCAAACATCGAAAATACTAATCTAGACAGATTTTTAAACTATACAGTGGAATTACATTCTTTTACAATTATTTGCTTTCCAGCAAAGGATCACAAACTTGAACAATCATCAGCAACAAATGGAAAAAAAATCTGAGAGAGAAGGGCCTAGGAGCCATAAGATCCCACCTCATTTCATTCAAGTACTGGAAGAGTGAAAACAAATTCTAGCATATATAAGAATCCATAGATTTTACTAGTAGATAAAGTAATTTCTGTTAAATCTCATAGGTTTGTATGCGAAGTTTGTCATGTAAAGACTCTCTACTTGTGAGTAGATTGCTTTGCTGCTATAACATATTCAGCCTATGATAGCTTTGCCAAGGCTATATACAACATTTCAGGCTTCTGTGTTTTGTTGACACATTCCACTGGAAAAATCTCTGACACCCCTCCAACTGCACATTTGTTTTCACCTGCAAGACACTGTATTAGGCTGTGCAAGTCTTCTTAGTTTAGGAAGAAAAGTAGAGTGCCTGTGCCTGGAGGCTAAATTTGCTTTGATACCTAACAACACTTTGGTTTGCCATTCCAGGAGAAACGTCCTTGCAGCTGTGCTTTCCAAAGGACAACAACATCAGTGTGATGCCCTTGCTGCACAGAGCTCCCCTTAATAAGTGGATATTAATAAGGTTAGGAGATAACCTGGTAAAGAACTAAGTCCAAAAATGCAGACAGCCGGAGGGGAAAATGTTCTGAGACAGACAATAAAGAAAACATGCTGAATAAGGCTGGCTAGCCTGTAAATTTGCTTTCAGCCTGCAGAATGAAGACTTCCTTTAACTACAACACATTGTTATGATGTACAGGGAAACTGCAATTATTTTTTTTGAACGATGTGGACTGGTATGATGCAAAACTGGCAGTTGAATTTGGTGATGATGAATGTCTTTTCCAACCTAAATGGTTCTACGAAAACTCATTGACTTGATGATACCTATGAATGTAGACACTTTCGCTCACTGCTTTGTATAAAAACAGGAGAGTTGCAGAGATCTTTCTTTGCCTACCACACAACTGATATGCCATTTTCAGTATCTGTTTTGCAGAATAAGGTCCCTTTTGGCACCAGTTAACAAGCAAAGAAATATCTTTAAATCCACATTAGAAGCAGAACATTTATCTTTTCTACCTTCATCAATTGAACTATGTTAATTTGTCCTTTTTTCCCACCCTTGTTTCTACGTTTTTTCCTTCAATTTTAAGACAAACAATACAAAACACAGCACACTTTTATTCTTTCTTTCTTTAGGCCCAGGACCATGTGTTTTCACAGACTGAGTCTACAGCCTATTATCTTCTACAAAACAAATTAAGCCAAATGCTTTGTTATGATTCAGTTGTTCCTGTCTGGGGAAAAAGATGTAACAACTGAAAAAAAAGAAGATTGTCCCACAACACTAAATATCCTGAGCAATCTCTCTCTACCACCCACCCTTTCATCTCTTTTCTCACTTTTTAAGTTCTTTATGGTGATCCTGAACTGATCATGACTATTCTGCATTCTTTAACGTTGATGAACTTCAGTGCAACAGCCTAGCTAACAATCCTTGACCACTAATCTTTGCAATTCACTAGTCTTTGCAAACCTTTTGCACAGATACCTGACCTGTTGTATAATAGAGATCAAGCATTCAGGCAGCATCGTACTTGGTTCAGGTACATGGAGTATAATGCCCTAACTGTGTTCTGAAAGAAGCTATCTTTCTGGCTGGGCTTTAACAACAAGTCTGCCACAGTTTTCTAGAGAAAGGGAAATACAGGAGGACTTTCTGAGACATGACTGGTAATTCACAGTCTAAGACTTGATACTCCATTCTAACATATTTGCCCACCTTCCTTCTCTCCTCCCCTCCCAAACACAAACTCTGAGCTCCAGTGAGCAGTTCTAGCATTATGCTACTGCTGTGCCACAAAGGCTGTGCCACAGTTTCATTAAATGGGTACTGAAAATCACCAACTGTCTTTACAGATTAGTTTCATTTCTAAGAAAAGCTATAGGTAAACAGCTTAAGAATTTCCATTTCAAGCTTGCTACCTTTTCCTATTAGTAATAACCTGAAACTTTCAGGTCTGGATTTGAGGCTTTCAGTAAAAAGCGTGACTCAGCTGGCATGGACAGGCTGGTGAGAGATTCATCCAGGAATATCCAAGGCATCCAGACCTAGTGTGACCGTGCTGTTGCTATGAGGAAAAGAGGCAAGAGTACGAATGAAGTGTAAGCGCAAGAAACTTAGCCGAATGAAAAATACAAATAATGTAGGTGGGGAGTGAAAGAGGATGTAGTTTCCAGGCACAAGGAACACACCAGCATAGTGCATAGCTAAAGGGAGGTCTGAAATAAACTTCTGGTATTAAACCAGATCCAACACCTGCAAATAGTTCTTTTGAGCTGTCCAAGAAACTCAATCCTACCCTGTCTGATGTTGAACTGCTTTTAGTTAGATACCTTTAGCTTACGCTCTCTAGACTCCACTCATACTACACACCCAAGCACGTTGCCACGCCCCCCACAATAAAAGGCTACTCCAACAGCACCAGAACTGCCTTTTCTTTACCATTAGAATATTAAATAAACAGCTAGGTGTTCAAGCTCCGGAAGAAGAGCAATGGCCTGAGCAGAACAGAGCTAAGAGGCCACCACATCATGCTCCAAAGAGATTAACATATTTGATGACATCTTCTCAGGTTCGATATTTCTTTTTACTCTCAAGGGCCAAATCTGCTCACATAGAAGCAGATCAGAAGTTCAAATCTAACCAAGAAAGTGGAATAAACCTTCCCAGGAAGAGAGAGCTCATATTTTATCTCACAAGGCCCATCTTGTTTCTTTTGCATATTAGCAAATGCACAGTAGTACAAATTACAAAGATAACATACTGGGGATAGCAAGCACTGTGCTGCAGGCAGCTTTTCCACGCAGAGCACATTTAACGTACAATGTGTTATTAAATATGGGCAAATATTGTACCAAGACAGTACCAGCAAAAGAGAAACAGCCTAACAAAAGGGAGGAAAAATTCATGTCTAATCTGCTCCATACCTCCTTCTGAAATGCTGGCCTTTCCAGCTAGAAAGGCACTTCAAAGCAGACAAAATAGCACAAAAACCTGCTCTCAAAGGGGCAAGCAGAGAGAACACATACACACACCCTTCCTTTTGAGCAGACTTCCCTGAATATTGCCTTAGCTGTCTGCTGAGTCCTCATGGAAGGGCTTTCCTTTTTATTAAAACAAATAATAAAAACCTTCTTCTTTGTATTTTGGAGCCAGCAGCAATCCTCAGAACCACTGGTTTCCAAACCTTTTATTACACAAGCCTCTCCCTACTCCACACAGGCTTTGCACTTGGCTCAGCTTTTGTTCCATGGCATTGAATCACCTGGGCTGCTGCTGGGTGCCGTGCAACACTGGAGAAGACGATGTGCTGAATCCTGCCCATCTGCCACCCAGCATGACCCCTACCAGTACTGAGCTCAGTGCAAGTAATGTACCGGGCTCAGCTGGGATCCTGCAGACCCCACCAGCAGTTAACATGCAGCAACTCGTCAAACCAAGCTGCCTCAAGACAATTCTCAGCCGCTCCAGGCTAAAAGGGGATATACACTCATTGTAGATGTGCTGCTTGTGTTTGCTGTGGTGGTCTAGTGTTAAATTACAGGCACATGCACAGAATGAGGTTAATCAGAAGAAAAATCCTGCTTTTCTATTTGAAGAACACTTTGTTTTTTGGACAACGCTGATAAAACAAGTAATAGAACAAATTAAAATTAGTCTTGGATATTTTTCTCGAGAAAAGAGATTACTTCCAAAATTCCAGTGAAAATTGGTTTTGACCTGGCAGATTTATGAGGCTTTGAAACTTTCATTTGGAGCCTAAGCAGCAGTTTGTTTTGTGTTTAGAATAATAATACTCCTTAACTGAGGCAAAGAGGGGCGGTGACACCACTATTTATGGCTTGTTGTCCCTCTCCATTTCTGCACAGGGAATGCAGCTGGACTGGTTGTTGCTTTTACAATTTCTGCACGCTTTTTGTATTAGCAACCCTCACGTACCGGGAAACCATGAAACTGCTCCTCCAGAACAGGGAATTAATTAAAAAGGAGAGCTTTTTCAAAATAATGTTTCCAGTTGCAGTTTCTTGTCTTCTTGTTTAAACTTTTAGTGGGCATTTCTTCGAAGCTTCCAAATTTTTCTCCAAAACCATGAGTCTTAGAAACCCTTGAATCGAAGTTAAGATCTTCATATCTTCTATGATTCTGTCATCTGAGGCAAGATGAAAAGCCCTAAGTATCACAGTACTAGCAATAAACTGCCAGTGACCAGCATAGAAACTTGACTGAGTACTTTTATCTTCTCAAATAGCTTTCTACATGAAGTGCTGGAAGATTAAAAAGCTGAAAACATTATAAAAAATCGGTGCAACTCTAACCAGAGGGTTTCTTAATGTGTAGAAAGTACTTCTTTCTGTACAAGCTCCTAAAAATTGGCTCAGAAATGTAGTTTGCCTTCTCTAAGTGGTGATACTGAATGTTTTTTTTCTATTGAAAAAGCAAATACCATTGTTTCCACTTTTGTACAAGAATTCTAGGGCTACAGAATCAATAGGCTGTTTCATATCCCATCAGCAGCAGATACTGGGCTGAAAGCCAGTTTCCTCACGATGGCTTTGTTTAGCCTACAGTTTTGGTCTTACTATAATTCTAGTTAATTGATTGCTGGTTTGTTTGAGCTTAGCACAATTGAAAATGGTAATGTAGACATCCAAGAAATATTTGGGCCAGAACAGTTCATTAATCAAAGTTATAGCACGTTCAAAACTTTAAACACGTTAGGTTAGGTTGCCCATAGATCCCCCCACCTCTCTCCCACCTGATACTCAGATATCACACAACCTCCCAGGGGTCTGCTGTACTGATGAAAGACAGCTCTCATCAGGACCTCGGGAGTGGTACATCGGTCTCTCAACTACAGATGAGAGCAAATAATCCCAACAGACAAAGCAAACCTTCCTCCCAGTTCTCAACACCAAAAGGAAACAGAATGATGCAAACTAACTAAAAAAGCAAAAGCAGAGGCAGTCAAGCATCTTACCCCATTAGTGCAGATAGTTGAAGCAGCAAAGGTTACTGAAGCTGTACCTTTCCTTTCACCTCCACTTTATATCTGAGTGTGAAATAAGGTTTTGGTTTTCTGCCATTTACATGTAACGAACACAGCACAGTCATTCATGGTTCTTCATGCATAACAAAACCGTGCAAAGCAAAACCATCAAAATATCAAAAATATGAACAGATACACTCAATTACACTTATGCACCCAAATATAGAAGGATGATAGTCACTCTTGTATGAATGTAACAAATCAAAATGCTAGATTTTTTAGCACTATCCTATAAAAGATAGTAGATGAGAAAGTATAACTGGTCTAGACATTCATCATGACATTTTGGACTGACATATTAAAATGAGAGAAAAAAATTGCACCATTAAATTATAAGAGGACTTGCAATTCAGGATCCAACAGCATAGCTCTAGTCCCACTGGTGGATACTGTAGCACAGATGGGATCCAGGCATGTTTACTATTCCCTTGTCTTGCTTTACTCCTGTGTAGCATGGTTCACTGTGTGACTCGATGGTCTGAGTCTTCACTAATGTTCGGCTGTCACCACTCACTGAAGAGACATAAAGACAGAAAAAATTAACCTTAAACTTCATAGTGAGTTAATAATAGCCAAGCTGAAATAAAAACAGTGATCTCTTGACTTCTAGCTGTGTTTTAACCCCAGAACTATCCTGTTCCCCACTAATGAGCTTGTACGTTGCCTAATATTGCTGTTACAAGGCATGGACTTCATGAAAAAAGTTGCATCTGGCTTCAGAAAACAGACAATACTATACAAACCTCTTCTGGAAAGTGGACATATGGCTTGACTCTCTTTTACTTATCTCTCTGGAATGACTGAAAGCAGCTCACCACAAATGGTTTGGGATAACTTAAATTTCTTATCTTTTCTCATATACACATCGGTGTGAAGCTTGACTGTACTTAAGAGGGGCTGAACTCAAACAGACCTGGCCTCTGCTGCCTAAGCCCACCACAGAGATCCACAACTAGATTTCAAAGTGGAGAAAGATCAATGACAGCTCAGCACAAAGGTGCTGAAAGACTCTAGCTCATGGCTGATGCACGTGAAAAGACTGGTGAACAGGGGGTAGGGAGGTCTGAGAAAAAAAGACTCATCGCTGAAGTTGGTGAAAGCTGCTGACAATTGTTTTTGCACACGGAGGCTATTTCTAAACATGAGAAAACTTACTGCTATTATCTGTACTTTTATGTTTCCTCTTCCTATTGTCATAATCACCATCTTCCTGCAACATTTAAAAAGGAAATCTGGAAGTAGGAAACAAAACAACAGGCAGCTCCACCATTACATAAGGAGACTTCTATGTTCCATGGAAGAGTCAGACATAAAGTAAACAGAATGTTTCTAGTTTTAATGAATTTTATTAATACATTGAACTTCACCAGTCAACTATTATACCTATCACTTTATTATATTTGATATATTTGATCTCCTTGTCCTAGGACATCAAGCTTCAAAACAGATGACAGACATCATCCCTTGCAGTCAATCTAACATAGGAGGAGAAAGAAAGAACAGATTTGTAAATGTGCAATTAAAGGAGCAATTATGTCTTTGGATGAGCAGCCAATTTGGTTAACTGGTATGAAAAGCCTCTAGGCTCATTTATCTGTTGTTCTACTGTCTTCTTCATTTCTGTCCTATAGGTTTCCCCCCCTCAGAGTACAGTAAAGAATATACCAAAAATACAGGAAGAAAAACCAAAGGAGTAATATTAGCAAATTGGCTAAATAAACACATTTATAATTCCTTCTCATAGCAGCCTCAGCCCCAAAACAGTTACATTCTCTTTTTTTTTATTTTTTATACATAGCCTGTAATGTTTGAGGGGTACCTGGAATTGTACAGCTTCCTTGATAAATCAGACATTTCAGAACGAGGAAAACTTTAAGGTACCATGGCACTATATCCTTTCAAATCCAGAGATCATCCTATACTTTCACTTTCATACTTTCAGAGCAATCAAAAAACTGCATGAGATGTACACTGCCCTAAAGAGAAGACCAGACAGAATATCAACAGTGACACAGGTGACAGCACAATTTTTTTCCCCAGTGGGAGGTAAGGGAGATAGTAAGTTTGGCTTTCAGTTCTGCAGTTCACATGCCTTAAAAAAGACCTCAGTCCCATTTTCCATCACTGAGAGGCCTTCAACTTCTTTGTTCCTGGAACCTGCCAGGAATTTCCCCTGTATTCATGGAAGCCACAATGAAACAGTATTCCAGACCGTACAAGAAGAACTTGTACTGTGAATGGGACATTGAAAAAAAAATCACCTTGTGTGGGAGCCAGGACAACATCTCACTTGAAACAATGGCCAGAGGCTCAGCCAAGTGTATGCAGCATGGATGGGAAATCCCAGCCCTGAGACAGAAGTCTTCCTGACCATCCGTCACCCACTTGAGTGAATCCTCTGTTCCACTGTGCTCAGCAGTGTTTTGTCCTTCATCTTTAAATCACGTCAAGAAAAACAGATTAATAAGAAACATGTTAAGCTTGTTTGAAAAAGACCCTCTTCTTATTAGAAGATGATATAGGGAGGGACCCACACACTGCATTATGGAAATTGTTATCATCTCTTTGAAGCTTCCGTTAATAGCAGCATTTCTGCTACATTATGGACGATGGGCTGTCTACATTTAAAAAAAACACAGAACTCAATAGCAAAGTTCAATAGGGTTTTTTTTCCAGAAATATTTATAGAAGAGGTTTTGATTTATTTAAAACTATTCACTTCTGTGTTTAAGCCTGGGTTTAGACTGTGAAGTACAAAATTATTCTGAAAGAAAACATGCATAATCTTCATAATATTTAAGTCATTCTTACTAAATAGATACTGGTAAAACACCAGTACCAAGATGAGTGGAATTTTCCTAGTGGAGGCTCTGAAACTATTTTCTTCCAACAAAACTTTTGTCCTTTTGTCAGCACGACTTTCTGTGCTCTTTGCTGTATTTCAAAATACACATCGTATTGTGGCAAAACTCCTGGTTTACCAAGAAAAACAAACAAACCAATAGATCTGCATGGTGTCAGTATTGCAGGCTTTTTTTTTTTTTTTTTTGTATTTGCTGGAAGGTCTCATTGAAGATCTTATTGGTTTATGGAACATTATTTATAGGCATACTCAAACCTTTCCAATGGAGATCATGATGAAAAATCTGATACCTTTCCTTTTACAGCTGCAAGGTTGAAATCTCCAGTAATAAACTTATAATTGACCATTAGTTCAACTTTCTCCCACGGAATTCACCTATGCAAAGCACAGTATGTTGATGATGTGAAGGTCAGCATCCTAGAATACCAAAATAGACTGCTCCATTTGTGAAATATATTTACTGCTTTGTGTCACTGTTAATAGGGATACACTGGGGACACAATACTTCTAATAAAGCCGCTAGTGAAAGCAGTAAGTGGACAGACTGCAAGAATTCAGACAGACATTGGGCAAGCCCAGAGTTCTAGAAGCTTCTAGGCTACAGTTTCACAGACATAACTGGAGACAAATTAATAGTTTATTAGCCTGTGGTTCCACAGGAAACTGAGCAAACCTAGTGTCCTGTGGTGGCCAACAAAGAGGAAGTCTCATCCTGCTCTGGCCTCTCTTCTCTCCTGTCCTGCTCCCACATTGACACTTGCTTAGTGAAGGCTCTTGTGCTCCTTCCTTGGACTCTGAGTGTTGCCGTAACCTGGTAGAAAAATGCCCAGCTATTTTGCTGAGTAATTTCCTGCAGAAGTAGTGGTTAGCCTCCCCTAAGCATGGAAATTGGATGCATAGGAAGGCAAAGAGCAGAATGATCATGGGCAAGGGCAAGATTTTCCTATCTTGGTAGCTGTGAGCCATTAGTTTGCCCAGCTACCCAAGGAACTACAACTCAGTGACACCATAATGAGAGTCAAAGAACAAGAGCTCCCAGTGTCATTCACCTCGGCTGCTAGAAAGGACACTTGCTGCTGACTTCAGCTAACAGTTTGATTTTACAAATTCCACGAAAAAGCAAAGTGGGTAAGGATGTCCTGCTGGAAAGTTTAGGCAATCCTCAGCAGCAGTGTGTTATTTGGTTTGCAGCAGGGAATCTAAACAACAGACATACAGCCAAGAAGGAGGACTGTATTGTGCTAGACTATAAATACGTAACAAAAATTGTCTTCTGCAAATAAATTGCAGCCGAGCCAACCAAATAAATCAGGAGAAATAAAAAAAAAAAATGATCACGTCTACATTACAGGTCAACAACTGTTTACTAGATCTCTTTTTCCCAGAAGCCTGGACTTCGTAAGATCTCCACTAGCTTATATTTTAACATCCATAATTCTTACAAACGAAAAGCCAAATCCAACAAGGCTGCAGAAGAAACCACTCGAATGGAGAATACACACTAGACATAAGTTTGTTTTTTTTTTAAAAAAAAAAAAAAGATTCATTTAAATGACTATTTTTATTCAATGTACTGTAATCCTAGAAATGTCTAGGAAGACCTGCAAGGTTTGCCATTTTGCTTTTTTGTGTTTTGTTGCAAATTTGTGCAGGACTGAATGGACAACAGTTGCCTGCTACTGAGTTAAAACTGTGGGGAATATTCATATTTCAATGAAGAGAGAGAGGCTATTCTAAAAGGCACTTCATCTCTTACCACTGTCTAAATAGCACACAGAAATTGGCATCAACGTAGGTACCTTAGATGTTCATTGACCTCATTATCTACTCCGTCAGAGAAGACCGTATTCTGCTGAAGCCTTTTGAACTCCTACTTGTGTTTTTGGTTTGTAGACCACGCAATTTTCCCAGAATAAGGAGAACTCCCATCACACTTTAATTTGTGAAACATCTGCAGTCAATATGAGAAGTGTATCCCAGAGGAATGGAAAACTATAGTATTCATAACATGTGGATAAGAAGCAACTGGNGGGAGGGAACACAGAAAGGTCCAAGACTGAGGGTTTACCTATAGAAGAAAGCTAACACATGACAAGATGCAGAGATCATTTTAAATGGATAGCTATTTTGGACTGCCTCTGTGAGTGGATATTCCTGGAGTAAGCGTGACTTTTTCTGGTTTGCTTAGTCCAAACAGAAAGCAACTTGAGCTCATTTAAAGAGAGGGAAAAAAAAGCCATTCTATTCCAGATAAGACCATTCAAATGCCCCCAAACCAGTTACTCATGAATATATAGACAAGCCTCAAAACCTAATTTTACATGGACCTGGACATCTGGGATCCTTCAGTTCATGCATAGTTTTCACATCTGACAAGTGTGTTGGTGTAATTCTCATCACACTGCCTCTAGAAGGATACAGTAGAACAAGGATTATGCCAAAAGGTGACAAGGATGACTGCAAATATGGCTTAGCATCTGTACATACAAAGGCTAAAGCAAGCTAATTTTCCTCAGCTCTGGATAACTTGTATGTGTGTGGAAAGGATTTATAAAATCATGATGAATAAGGAACAATTGTTCATTATTTCTCACCATATGAACAAATGAATTTATCCAATGTCAGGTTTTAAAACAGATAAAAACAATAGGAATACGTTTCCAACAAGGAATTTGTCTGTGTGACTCACCATTAAATGAAGTTTGGATGCCAGAAGTATTAACAGGTTCAAAATGGGACTGGGCAAGCCAATGGAAGAAAGGTCTATCGAGGATAACCAAACAATGGCCCTAGTGTAATATCAGGGGGAGGAAATGCCTACAGCACTGATTGCCGGAAGAAAGGAAAGAGGAAAGGATCAGTGCTCTGTTTCTTCAGCTCTTCCCTTAAACTCTCGGTACCAGCCATTGTCTGAAAGAAGCTAACAGGATGACCAACCAGTGTGGTACTTGAGTTGGTAGTGTTTTAAGTAGTCACTGGAAAGTCATCTGTGCTTTAATAGATTTCATAAAACAGAATACATCAAAAGAAGTAATGGTAACACATTACACAGAGTGTAGAGTTCTGGAGATGGTTCCAGATCTTGTTTTGGACCCAACTCTTTATTGTTAGCTCTTTATAGTAAGCAAATGCCCAGGTCATGTGATTTCTGTGTTCTCTAAGGAGTTCTGCAGCAGTATGAGAGGGATGCTGAGGACTACCAGCTCAAAATAAGGCCACTATAAATAAGTCAGTTCCTCCCATGCCCTTTATTTATTAATCTCTTGGTATTACAACCCAGATGAGTGAATGATTTCTTTATGAGAGTCTTGACATTTCGATCACATCTCGTTAATGTTATGGTCATTGTTTCAGAGGTTGTATATTGAGAATGAATTTGCCTTGTAACCATTTGGCTCTGAAACTTGACTGAAATATACAACAAAGTCTTTATGGCCTTTCTGGACTCTGCCAATTCAACAAACGAAAATGACAAGAAGCTTCTCTTGCTTTTCAGTTTATTTCCACGTTTCACTGTGCTTTTTGGACTTGCTAATGCATTTTAAAGATTAAAAGTCTCTCCAATGTATTTTTGGTCCCAGTGCTATTAATGTAGGCACTAAAAAGAGGTTTTCAGTTAAGCCGGACAGATTCCTTTTGCCTAATTTTGACCTCATGGAAATCATTGGATCAAAAGTTCAGTTTCAGTTGTTTATGTTATCATTTATGTTTACTAATGAGAGAAGAGACAATGCAAAATAGTTTGCAGTGAAAAATAGAAAATAATTCAGAAGAGAGAACACTTAATTAGGAAATGAGCACTAATGTCACCCACTTGTGCTGTACCAGTTCCTGTGGGACAGTGGAGAGCCTGCCATCTCTGCTACAGAATACGAGGTTCTGTTTAAAAGAACAGTGAAAATCAAACAACATCACATAGGGAAAATTATGCATTTAAATTGCAGAGAAAATATTAATTACATCAATAAAAATCAGAAAATGCTAAAGGCTTGTTAAAAATAATGAGAGTCACAGCATGAAAACTGGGAGAGGAGGAAGCGGAAAGTTCTTGATTTTCTCAGAAAGCAAGGCTCATGCATTCACATTTCCCACTCCCAGACATTCTGAGGACCTCTGGCATATCTCAAAGTTAAAGTTGGATAAAAGTCTCAAAGATAATAACGAACCTACAAGTTTTATTAAATTAGAATTTGGGAGAGGGTAGGGCATGAAATAAATGCTTCTGCAACAGTAAAGGCTGCTCTGTACTTCTGTCCAGGGCTTCCATTCAACACCTGCCTGGGATGCAAACTAGCCAGGCACTACCTAACCCCACCACCGACTTGAGGATGCAAGCCCTTCTCTGGGATATTGAAAACCTCAGATCAGTTCCCTCCTCCTCTTGAGACAACTTGAAGATATATTTGTCACTTTCAAGAAAAGACTCAGACCATGAATATCTAGGACACATTGATTCTTGAAATTTCAGTCTAAATCTAAAGTAGAAAATGCGACTGGAACCCAGAGGAGGGAGCAAAGCTGGGGTTCCTCTCACTCGCACAACCCATGGGGCAGTTCTAACAGGATCCGGGAATCCACTACAGCCCAAGAAAGTCTAATTCTAAACACTAGGAGGGGATGGTACCTGCAAGGAGATCTGAGCTGAAACCTCTGCAGTTGGAGGAGAAGTATGGACTCGCATCCCAGGACAGTACATCAACAGGCTATCAGATAAACAGCATTCAATCTGACAGACTTTCTAAAGCCAAACTTTTTATTCCTTCCCTCTTTCTCTCTGTTCTCCTCTACCCATTCCTAAAATAAAACATTCCAACAGTGAAGAACTCATTCTGTGCTGGACATGGCAACCCTCCTTCATCTTTCCCTCGTGGTCTGTACCATGCAGTGCAATCCAGGATTGCTCTGCTGGAGTTTTTGTGCTGGATAAATACAATAATGAATACATTTACATAGAAAGCCATATGAGCAACAGTTGTCTGTAAAATATACTACTGCAGTGAGAGATGCCAAAATCATTTTTCCCATTGTTCCTTCAGTCAATGAAGAAATATAAAGACAAAAACAAAAGGCATTAATTTATGCCTCTGTTTCACACACACCCACATATCTCAGTGGGATTTCTGGAAATAATGTAAGGCCTCCCCAGTGTTTAAGTTGCAGAGCCTCCAAATACAACAGCAGATCTCTACAGCCAATAAGCAGAAAAATTAGCATTAAAATGGAAACTAGTTTATTTCACCCTAAAGAACACTTTCTGCATCTGGCACTGTAATCACATACATTTCTCTGCAGCTAGTACTACAAGTACTGTCAGATGCATTCTGCTGTTACTATGACAAAAGTAGACAACATTTGTCTTCTATCTATTGTTCAGTGAACGGGTTGTTTTAGTGCATACATTAACAAAAGACACCTATATTTTGCAAATGTTTTTGAGCATGTGTAAGATATTACAAGAAAAAAACATTTTTGTCGACATATTTTTCCATTTACTCATCAGCTTCTTGATTTTTCTATGGAACAGCAAAACAAAGCCATGCTATGTTCTCAGCAGGGCTATTTTCATAGTGGAACGAGTTTCAGAGTAGTGACTTGGTACTCTTCCACTATTAAAAACATAAAAATACAGAACTGATTCCTTGTCCTTCCTTCAAAGGGCTAGAATACAGAATTTCTGGTGAAATTCCCAGTACCACTGTAAGCAAAACACAACAAAAGCAAAGGTTTAGTGTATATAATGGAGGAAGGAAGAGACAATAAAAGCAATGCCTGTGTTTATTTTACACACTATACACACTCAACTGTCATTGACTTCAATGCAAATTCCATTTCTACAGCATCTAGAGTATGAGACCGATGCTGTGGGAGCAATGCACTAAATGATAAAACTAGTTAGGCAAACAACCAACAGTCTCATTGGAAGCATGGGATGGCAACATAGACCCCTTTTGCCCTATCTGCCCTATTAGGACTTTTCCCATATCCTCTTCTCTCATTCATTTAAATGAATGAAATAGCAATGGGAAAGCATTAGGTCCCCTAGCTACAGTAAACACAGGTGGACAAAACAGACTAAAAGTTCACTTCTTATGATCTTATATTCAAAGAAGATAAAAAAGCTCATGCTGAGACTTGGTGTGGTGTTTTGGAACACAGCTTGCTTTCACTGCTTACTTGTCTGACCTTTGTACAGAATACCAAAAACTATCAATACAATATGCAGAAATTACATCAGCCCTTTGATATGGAGGGTTAGGGATGGCTCATTTAGGATATTTGTTTTAATGATATCACAATCACACATTGTGTGGTTTGAATTAAAAAAATTCTTTTGAGATTAAAAAATGCTATTGATCTTTAAAAACATTCTTTTAATTCTGTCTGGCACTCCACTGGGCTCCCTAGCACTGTCGCCACTTAAATGACTTCACAGCTGATGCAGTAAACACATTCAAAGATATAAACACCTCTACTTTATTTTTTTAAGAAAGTTATCAAGAATTAAATACCAGTTCCTGGGAAATGCAATAGTAAATGAGAAGTGGTGCGTGCAAGATTATTAAGAATTAAACAGATGTGGCATCAGATCTATCGGTAAGAGTCATCTGACTTAAAATAACTGTACATTCAAAAAAATAATTTCCCAGTTTATGCCTCTGACTACAATTAAAGAGGATGAGATAAAAATGTCTGTTGCTTTCTTGCACTGAACTGAACAGCCACTGACACCAATGCTAATTCAATTTCATAGAGGCTTTACAGGTTGAGACAGATGTTGTAGGAACCAGTATAACATGTTAATGAGAGCTAGATTTTTAAAAATAAAATCTGAATTAATAAAATATCTTAAAATTCATTACTCTAAATGGCCATCTCAAAACAAAATCAAATGTTCCATTCTGATTTAAAGTTTCCATTATACTTTACTGATTTATTATCCCTATTTTCAAATGAATTAAAATAAGAACAACACTAAAGTATTTTTGGCTTGAAACACTGTGGAAAAAAAAAAAAAAAAACTCTTCCTTCTCTCCAAGTCCCCAAGTCATTCGATTTCAAAATCTTATTTTCATAGAGTTGCATTGACTGAAACAAAACTACTTTAGAACATGTGATGCATTAGGTGAACTATTTAGAATTATTAAGTTTTATTTATTTAAAATTAATTGTGAGAAAGGACTATTCTCATTTTTAGACTGGGATTTTCCAACCGGCTCAAATAAGTTCAGCACCCCCTTCCCAATGAATTTCTTTTTGTCTTTGATGTATCTCAGACTCCCTTCCATCTACAGCAGTGCAGTGACAGGACCAAGATCATGTCAAAGTCAATGTGTTATAAACAACTGGAGAAAAAGCACTGCCAAAAGAATGAAATTACTCTATCTTTTCAGGTTAGCAGTTTCAGTATTCTGCATGGTTGTGAGTCAGGAAGGAATAAGGGAGCCCTGTCATGTCCTGTTTTCTCTAATTGCCTTTCATTGAGGAAGAACTTGAACACAGCCTAGATATATTCTTAGGACTGCGTATCTGCAAGTGATCAGTAGGGAAGGACATTGCTCAAGATCGTAAAGTACCAAATATCATAAAAACGTGAAAGACATTCTTAGAAACATATCAAAGACACCGGTAGTCCCCAGTTTTCCCAGCTTCCTTGATTTACTATCAGGTCTGGTCATCATTGTTCCAAACAAAGAGAATGAATTAGTTAAGGACATCCTTGTTCTAAAAGTAGCAAAGAGAAAGATGAAGAACACATCGCTAGAACTTGCTGAAACACACAAAGAAATAAGAACACTGGCTAGTCTCACAATATGAAAGAAGTTGGAACAAACACTTTCCTTTAGCAGGCAGATTCTCTGCAAATAAGAAACTGCAGGAAAATCTCTCACGACTGATACCTGCCATAGTTATATAACTAATATAATATATAAATATATATAGTTATATATATATATATATATAACATAGTTATATAACTAATGGACTGTCCTAGCAGCAGGTTTATTTAGCACTTGCCCTACTCCCATTTGGTGCACATATGAGAATTTATACATTTAGTTTGGTTTCTGTTGAGCTCTATGTGCTTAGACAACTCAAATTTCTGAGGCTAAAACTTACCTTTAGTATACACACTTTTCTTTTAATTACTGTGTTCTATAAGTATCATAACAATGGCCACAGTTTGGAGATGAGAGGATTTTTTTCCTGCCAAGTGTTAAACTCTATCCATAAGGTATAATGAGAAATAAATAACAACGATAACTACATTTAACTATAACTGTCCTCTTTTCAAAAGCTAGTCTGATTACAGCAGTTCTTAATTTAAACCAAGCTCCTCTCCACACATGGATAAGCCTGTTACTATGGTAACAAAACACCTGGGATAAACTGCTGGGCCTCTGAAAAAAATAGTTCTACTACTGACTTTGCTCTGGTATTTGCAAATTCAGTAGTTTGCACTGAAAACTGCATAGTCAAAGGACGTAGCTCTGAAAGTAATGCCTCCTATATATTTATGTGGAAACTACAACAGATACAAAGAACACAAGAAAGTTATTTGATAGAGTAAATTCTCAGCTATAAAACACTATTTTTCAACATAGTCACCACCACTAGCCAATTTGTGTGGATGAGCTGACCGAGATGCTCTTCATTTCATGGTGTGACAGCTGTGCATGCCTGTCTGGAATGTGGCTTGTCTTTCACATTGCTGTCACCACTGCTGAAATGCATCACCCACTGCCTCACTGTGCTCACAGCCACTGTTTGGTCTCCATCAATGTTCAGCAAGCATCAATGAATGTCAGTGGGTGCCATTATTTCCACATGGAGGAATTCAGTTCCACCCCTTTGCTCCGTCCACCCTTCCATGTCAGGCGCCATTGTGTCAGAGTGCCCCTCTGCTGCCATCTGTCACACAGCAACAACATGGAACGGGATATTGGTGGGAAGGTTCAACCTCTACTGCCATACCACCAACATCCACCTCTGCCATCATGGGCCAACATAATAAAATAGGAGGCATCACTTTCACAAGCAGCCCTTATATTTTCTTCTTTATGCAGACAGAATTTTACATTTCAATATCTTTTTCTGCAACCAGAAACAAGAACATACGAACTTAAATCCTCTGGCACTCCACTGTATACTGTCCTACTTAAAAAAGCAGTTCAGTCATTTTTCTGAATGAGTTTCATACAAATGAAAGCGTGTGTTCCTAATGTGAAACCCAGATGCACAAGTCCTCTCTCACTGATGAGAACGCAACACTTGCCAAAGTCTAAATCTCAGCAGAACAGCGCTCTGTAATACATGGACAGATAATACAGGATTACAGTCGCAATCTCAATACTGGAATAGTATTGGTTACTTACGGCAAACACACCAAAAAAAAAAAAAAACTTGTAGAGCCTTAAGCTAATTGTGAATCATCAAAAACCTGAGCAGCTATTAAAGCCTTGGCCATATTTCTACTGTTGGTAAACACATTGTTTCTAGTTATGAAGTGACTAAAGGGCTGTTCCTCTCAGCAAAGTAAATGCAAAAAAAGCAGAATTCTTTCAAGTAACATACATGTTCTCTGCATTCAGAGCACCCATGCCTTGTATAGGTAATCCTTCCAAACACTCATGGACTGTCAACATAACTAAGTTGCTGTTTCTGATACATCCAAACCTCAACTCTGCCTGACTGGTGTCAGAGAGAAAACTCCCATTAATCCAACCTGGGATTGAGTTGCTCAAAATCAACAAGTCACTTCTAGGAAAATCCACTGTGGGTGAGGGTGGTCAGGCTGTTGCTGAGGAGGTGATTTAAGGCAACGATGTGGATAGATGGCCCAGAGCGGATAATCTGAAGGTTATTAACTATCCAGGTATCTCCCAGTGGGCATACTGGCCTGTAGAATCTGCCTCACAAAACATGAGAGACCACTGCAGCTTTGGCTGCCCACTCTTAAACCAGTAGAGTGGCCACAACAGTAACAGAAATTTTATTAATAAAATAAGCGCTGAAAGGCAACCAGTGCACAGCTATTTAATCCTTTTTCTCCTTTTTTTTCTTCCACAGGTATTATAGTTCTTTCTGCATGTTAATAATGACTATTTTGATCTTCTGGCATTTAAGAAGGAAATGGCATTCTTATTCCAGCTATCCTCAGAATTCCTACTACTTCCCTCACTGCTGGGACAACAATTCAGGTTTCCAAAGCAGCTTCTGACTTTGAGCGCATCCTGTTCAGGAGCAGGCATTTTTCATACTTGTTGCAAACTAAAACTCAAGATCTGGATACTCATTCCATCCAAAAAATCAGATCCCAGATGTCTCCAGCTACAGGCTGCTTTTGTCTATGTAAATTACCAGTAAACCCTGTAGCAAAGCCACAGACCTCAAGCTCTTCTTTCAAAGACAGTAAAAGTAAAAACAAGGGATAATTTTTCATTTTTATTATGCTTTACTTTATTGTGACTGCAGGGAAGAACAAACTCTATAGTTGTCCTTACCAAGCTATTCCTCATTGTGTTATAGTTTTGTTTTTTTTTTTTTAAACCAAGTGTTCATCATCTTTCTCATCTCTGTGAGCTTTCCAAGAAGGGGCTCAGCACAGCACAGATCATGTTGGAGTTGGACTTGATGATCCTTATGAGTCTGTTCCAGCTTGGGATATTCTGTGATTCCACATGCAAACACATCCCACAGATTCACTAATACTAACCTTTAATTAATTTGAGCATTTGGGATTTATGGTTGAAGAGCATGCACAAAGTACACATAATATCTAGATAAGTGTGAAATACCAAGAGGTAAAATACAAATTCTCATAGTCAAACTCTACAACTTCTGTGTAGGCAGGCTCATTGAGTAACAGAAGAAAAAGAATGTTGCTGAGATAGGTGAGACAAGGGAGAGATCGCCATCTCACTGCTGTATGAAGACAATAGAAGATTGCTCTGATGGGAGTTTTCTTCTGTAGTGGCTGTCTTACAGCTACAATTAGGACAGAGCCTAATACAACACAACACAATATGATGCAATGCAATGCAGTACAAAAGGTAACATGCTATTGCTTTAGATAAACTCCAACAATTTCACAGTCCAAAAAAAATAATAATAATCAAAAGTTTATGCCATTCTTCATTTGCAGCTACATGAGTTTATGTATTTTTCCTAGAATTCTAATCTCTACTTTACTAACACTGGAGCAATTTAAAAAATTCCTCCTCAGCCATGCCTCATCATGTCATAATTATTCATCTTCATGAAGGCTTCTAACAGCCTCTGGTTACAATACCATGACATTTTCTAATAAATTATAAAGTGAAAGGATAACTTAGTCTCCATAACCAATTAATCTTTGGCTTCTTAGCAAAACTTAGCTCCAAAAATAATGCGCCCACTAGTCTGTAGGGAACTGGACTCCAATAATCAGTTCACCTCACTTTTTCCCAAGAAATAATTGACAGATCTAAATGTTTTCCAGTTCCAGCCAAACAGGACAATCCTTAAAACATTTGAAAACTGAGCAAGGAATTAGCTTCTTTGAACTCACTGGCCTTCTTCAATGGAAGAGCAAATTAAAGAAGTATTATCATCTTGAAATGGAGACAAAGGAAGGTTTCTAATGGACATGCCTCAGGCTTGCTTTGGAGCAGAATCTCACGCATTTTCTACAGACCTTTGGCTATCATCCACTGAGACCAACAGAAATACTCCACTGACTTCATGGCTGCTAAGGACAGGAGGCACGATGTTACATACAAATAGGAGCAACCAACGTAAACTTTTGGACTTCCTACAATACAGTAACCAAGCTCATGGATTTTTAACTGTGGATGTATGAGCAACAAAAGTAAATATTCTTATGAAAAAAACGGTTTTGTGGAGCTTAGTCTCGTTTTAATCAACCTTTTATAAAAGCAACTGCTTCCAGTTCATTTTAACTCAGGTGTCTGCTGTACCTACAAACATGTGTTGTGTCTTATGCTGACAATGCCAGTGAGATGTTTTAGGTGTCAAGGGGGAAAGTTCTCACTTTTCTGGAATGGTAGAGGGAAGATTTATAAAGTTTTTACTGGCCTGAAGGAAAGAAATAAAGCAGAAACATCTGCCAGAGTCATGAGTGGATTGTTGGCTAAATTCATTCAGCGGGGGAGTCTGAAATAGATCATCTCTGCCTTGAGAAGTAGGTGTTAGCAAAGTCATCAAAATTAATTACTATAGAGGAGTCCAAGGCAGACCTACAGGGAATAGAACTAATCTGACAATGTAAAATAATTCTGCAAAATATGGATATAGAAGTCAGCACTTCTTACAATAACACAACATACTTGTTATAAAACAAGAGCAGAAATACTTTAATTTGAACCTGGAATAGTACTTATGAGCATGTCTTTAGAAAATAGAAAATCACAGACAACAGAGATGTCTACAGATACACCTATGCTCACACTACTTGGAACTTCTGTGGTAAAACATTTACTTTAAGATACAAGCATGGAGTTCAGACACTCATATTGTTTGGATGTTTCTAATGTGTTCTAGAAACTCACCTGCACTTAGACTAGAAAATGTGAGGGGGGGGGGGGGAGGCTTCAAACAATTGAATATCAGTGAGTTGTACACATTTAAACAACTCTCTCCTTTTCATCTTTTTAATAAGATCAAAAGGAGGATCTGCAGCTCCCAAGCTGAACTATTGCAAGCGTGTTTGTGCTAGCCACTTGGCACTATCCTATAAACAACGTACAGAACACCACAGGAACAATGACGAGGCCATTTCCCACAACAGTTCCTCGTAAACAAACCCAGGGCTGCACATACTCTTTGGAGCTGCGGCCTCTCCTCAGGAGCTCACATGAAAGCCTTTTGACTGTGTTTTGCATTAGCTTATTTCCAGTGCCAGACAGCCTCCAGGTTCCCAAAGCACATACCATAAAGCCTTCCTCTGGAAGCAGAGCAAGAGCAGAGCAAGCAGGGTCACATGCTGCTAGAGATTCACCCACGTGTGTTGGACACAATCAGACTCTCAGGCTGTCTCTAGGGGCAGAAAAGACTCCTCTTTTATGTCTGATTGACAGCAAGCCCTCCTAAAGATGCATTTTGCTGGGGAACACTGAGAAGGCACTGTATTTTCAAGAGCATGCTCCATAAGTCTGCATTAAAACAGCTTGGGCATTTGGAAATGGCCACACTCACAGCCAGAGCTGCTCATTTAAATTTGGGTGTTAAAACTCTGGCCTTCCGACTGCACTGACAAGTTTCCACAGTTAAACCTGTCAGGCCCCAGGCACATGGAATTCTTCAGGGCTGGTGAAAATTGATTAATCCCATTTTAATCATGGTCAAACTCTCAAGTGAAATATTATATGGAAATCATTTTAATTCCTTCCTTTCTGATGTGCTGCTCTTATACTTCCTCTTTGCTGGCGCTACTGAAGGGAACTATTTTACCCTGAAAATGACAGGTAATGGTGGTTAGGCTCATATAAAAGGAGCAGGAAAGGTACTCAGAACTATGTTTCTTCAGCTATACCTCCATCATCCTCACGAGGCCAGTTACAAATATATCTGAAGGCAAAGATAACCGACATGTTAAATAAAATGATAATAAAAGCTCTCCCTAGCAATTTTTGCAAGATAAAACATTTTTTTGGCAATTATACCTATGTTTTCCTTGACTGATTTTTGCAAAATTTCCTACTTTGCCTTTCTTCTTTGAACAGTAGTACCTTTCCAGGGAGAAAAGGTAAGCTTTGTGAGATTTTACGTTGCGTATGACAGACGCCCATCAGGTGACTTGACCCCCTCCTCTTCTCATTCCCCAAGATTCCTGTCATCGTCTTTGCAACAGAAATTACTGAGAACTCAAATGTGCCATCAAAATGCCACTTGCTGATCCTTCGTAGCCTACTCTTTCTCTAAAATGTCTAGGTTCAAAAACCCTACTATTAGGTACTGAGCTACAAGGGTTCATTTTTACTGAATTACCTGAGGGGAAAAACTGTATTTTTTAAGCTATCCCAGCATGTAAGAAAGGGCAATAACCACACATCTACATCAGCTTGTGTGAGGGCAGTGGAAAGGAGTTTGGAAGCAGGTAGCAAAGAGCAACCAGAGCTCATGATGGAGAGGGCAACTTGCAAATAATTTCAACTGCATAAAAACAGACATCTTTCACGGCATCTGAGCGTATTATAGCAACTGAACGAGAAGAGGCAGCCCAAGCAATCAAACCATGATTTTCTGTCAAGCATCAAAAATTCCAATATTGAGTTGCATAAATTATGTGTATTCCAGACCACACACACTTTCATAAGTAAAGCAAGAAGATGACCACATAAGAGCTGAACAATTCTAAAATGCCTGATCCTACCTCATTGTTTAGCTTTTCAGGGAAAATTAGCTTGTTTCTAAGTAAAAATCTTAATAATCACATAGTCCATAGTCTCCCAATTGAGTCTTCAAGGTGTTTTTTTTTTTTTTTTTTTTTTAATACAGGCAGAAATTCTTAATAGGTCAAAATTCATTAAAGAAAAAAAAAATCACGTTTTCTTCTTGGAGTATTAACTATCTTCCCTTCACTGTGGTTGGAACTGCTTGATTTTCCATTTTGTATTTAGTGTGGTTTTCCTGTAGGTACCAGAAAGGAGTCATGGCTATTTGAAATATGGATCTCAAGTCTGTTGAGTTACTGAAGTCTGATGACTTCCTCATGTGTCTGACTTCCTCAGATATGATTTCAAAGAGATATTGGGGTATGCCTGCACGACACAATACATTACTGTGCAGGACACAAGGAAAGGTCCAACAGACAAGTTTTGATGCAGGAGGTATGTAAAACTAGCCTCAGTTCAAGTCTCACAGGGAGTATATCCATGCCACCACAGCAGGACTCAGCCTAACACACCCAGCCACTTAGCACAGCCAGCCTGTGGGGGCAGAGCGCTACACCAGTGAGGAGCTGCCACTTCCAGCATGGGGACTGCTCTAGGTCCCTGTACATGGCACTCAAGACATGCCTCATGCAGAAGTGGCTTGGCAGGAAACTAGAACTGTTTAAGAATGCCTTTTTTTTTTTTTTTCCCCTAACCTACTCACATCCTGCCTTGACCATTTGGTGAAATATGAATTTAAAGGGCAGAATAAGCACTGGGCTACTGCCCATCCAGACTTGCTCTAGGAAAATAGTCTTACAAGAAGTTTCACATATGGGCCAACAGAACTTACCATCTAAGAGAAAGCTGGGAAGAAAACAGTCAAGTCAGCATGTACTTCTAGCTCATACCACATTTTGGTTCCTGATTCTAACACAACACTCACCTAAGTCCTGGTTACACTGATAAGAACAGGATTCAAAACTTTGTTGCGGTGAGAATATGATAAAAATGATACAAAATTGTTTTAAGAGCTGACAGACTCATTTCCCTTCTGGCTTCAGCTGCAGTTTGGAGGTGGAGAAGAGGGAAAAAAAGCTCCTGTAACTGAGCTCTTCAGAATACAACTTAAAACTATGTCTTGCCAGTTCACAGAGACCAGGCAGCACAAGCTTTCATTGTCCCATGGGAAAAGGGCTAGGCATGAACAGGAAGCTAGAAGGCATCCTGAATTATCAAGAAAAGATGTTTTGGGGAGGAGAGAGGAATAAATAAACTGATCAGCCAGGTCTGATATCTAAAGATGGAAAACCACTACCACTTGTAACAATAAAAATTTAAATACAAATAATAATAATAAAAGTCACAAGGATTTGAGAAAGGCAAGAAGTTAAATCACAAACAGTAAACAGCTCTAGCAAGAAAAGGCCTGAAGGACAAGTCTCTTCATCAGAGTGCTAGCAAATACAAACCATAGGGAGAACCAGGTACAGGTAGAGAGAAGTCAAGAGCAGAAGAGCAGACCAGATTGTGTAGTGTGTTTCAGACACGTCAACATCATCTGCAGGGATTATTACTATTATTTTTCTCCTAAAAAAAAAAAAAGGTCAGAATTCAGAGAATCGAGAGTAGTCCGTGGAGAAAAAGGTCAATTCATTTAGCTTGTCTTAATCTCTGCCAATCACAGCTACAAAGGGGCAGACCCTCCTGCCACTAATGTCCACTTTCAGATCTCAGTCCTCTATTCCTCTCTTCCTGGAGGTTAGCTCCAAATAGAAAACTATTACAAAGTAATCAATGTCTGATCAGAGCATCCAATGTAAGCACACACAAATGCTTCTGTTTTAGCAAACTAGCAAGGTAGCATGAGATGCTATTCTAATTAGGCATGTCTAATATGAAGAAAAAACACAGCTTAACTCATTACATAAAACTAAAAATGAAATGCCATATGTCTGAGCTGAGCTTTCTTCTACAAAGGATGATCAAAAGCTAAAACCAAACCTTTACGTAATGGTTTAACTGAAGAAGTGAATTGGTTTTCAGATGTCTAATTCCAGGGAAACCTTCCCTCAATCAGGAGGGAAGACTATTCTAAGCTGTTCAGGAAAAAAAAAAAAAAAAAAGGGAAAAACATCTATAAAATGAATGCAAGGCACAGAGGGAATTTTCTGCACCGTAGAAAGAAACTTCAGAAGGGAAGGTTAGATCAATAAACCTGAAGTAGGTCAAAAGTTGCTTTACATTTTAACAGCCCTTACCCAAACAATATTATTTCATTTGAATAGTTTGCCATCAGAAGGGCAATAGTTTAATTGTGTTACATAAATGGGAATCCAATTGAAGTTACCTCAGCAGTGCATAGATACTGTTCAAATAACACTCCCAAGCAACATAAATGGTCTTTAAATGTCACTCTTTGTGATTGCAAAGGAGATCCTTAGGCCACGTTCAGAGAGATGCAAGGTGAAAGACATAGCCCTCTACCCATAAAGTCTGCTTCCTTGCCCTCCAAAATGCAACTGTATTGCTTTTAATGTTTTGGCATGTCCTCAGGGTTTTCTCTCCTGGCAGTACATTAAGATCAGGCTACAGGAAGAAGAGCACTATGCTAACACTGCTGTCTTAAAGACTATATTTTACTGTTCCTGGTTTATTTCTGACCTCCTGATTTTTTTTCTCCTTGACCTCTTACATGAAGTCAAGAAAATCAGTACATTTTATCTGCCAGCTCAATGCATTTTCTTTTCTTCACTCACAGAATTATAGGGTTTTAAGGGAACGTCAGCTATTCTGCCCGAAGGCTTTCACTTCACAGAAGGAGTATACCTGGCTATTTCTTTCCTCACTAGTGATGGCTTTTGTTAGGTAAGGGAATATTTACCAAATAAAAACAGTACAGCTCCTCAGAGTTTTGCTGAATGACAACATTTTGGAAGTCAGTTTCTCCCAAGAGTCAAAATCAATGACATGTAGTCAGGTAATTCTTAGTACAATTAACTTGTTTACCAAGCCTGAACATTTCCTATCCTGGCTCCTCTGAACCAAGATAATGAAAGGCACACAAGCAACTTCCTAAATGTGGGTCAGCACATTGATGTGTGCCCAGAAACTGCTGTTCTTTATCCCCCTTCCCTCACCACCAATTCACTCCATGGTTCTTAAGTTTATGATCCCAAGGCTATTGTATGTATTTGTGTACTAAATACACCCGTGTTCTGAATTAGAGACTCCTGGAACCAGTGTCTCTTCTTGCACCTGTTAAGCCACAAAAGGTTTTTCATCCATGAACCTTCACAGCCCATTCCTGAAGCTCTGAGTACTTCTGGACCCCCCAAAAGGCTGAGGCCAGGGATCCCACAGGTTGAACACACAGCCCAGGAAGAAATATCTGTTTGTTTTGAACCTGCCACCTGGTGGATTCATGGCACACACACCTGCTTTGGTAGAAGGACAAAAACTGTTTCACACTGACTTTTTCCTTTCTACTTGGCATTGCATTGACACCTATCTCCTCACCCACCTTCTTCCACGCTGCAAAACTACAGCCAACTAATTCTGGTAAAGTTCCATAAGAAAGGGAACAGGCACCTTTCTATCAATCTTGCACTGAAAAATAAGCTGGGTTAATTCTTTCATCAGAAAAAATACATATATCACATTTCTCAGGTTATAATTACTAGCAAGTTAGCGCCAGCTACTTAGCATTAATTGCTTATTTATATGCCTCTTCTCTGTAGCAAATACCAGGTACATTATCCTTTAGGGAGAGTGAATCATCACTGAAACAGAGATAAAATTTATCATGTTGTAAGAACACGTAGCCAGGCAGGTACTGAGCAGCTGACACCCACGCTGTAAATTCATATCTTACCTTACCCTTCAATACTGAGACCTACAGAGGTTTCACATGGAGATGGTGTGGCATGGTTTAGTCAAGCAGGCCACGAACATTCCCACCCAAACCACTTCATCCTCTGCTGCCTTGTCTCCCCTGAGCTGTAGCATCAACACTCAGACTGGTAGGCAGTCCCTTCTTCAACATCACTCACACTCATACCACAAAACCCTGTCCTGCTCTGCCTACGGGCTGCCAGAGTCCTGTTCCTTCACCATATCCTGAAGCAGACCATACTGAAAGACCAAAACCCCCTGCCAGCTGCTATAAGCTCTATGGGAATGCCAGAGCCTAAGCTCTATCTTAATATTTATGGCTGGATTGTACTAGCATAACTCCTTCAGTGATATGTCAATTCCTTTACCAGGACAGACAGTTTTGTACATGGAGACAGACACAAGCAAAAGCTCTACTTGCCATTTGGAAAACAGGCTAACATGTTGAGAACACTCTGGTCAGAAAGAAAAGATGGATATGATATGATGGAGCCTGCTTAAGGAAAGATGAAGCCAGGTTCCCTAAAATAAACAAAACAAAACCTTCTTCAGGTATCACCCAGACTGGTTTGCTGACAACAACATCTATGCAAATAAGAACAGTTTGGAGTTAAATACTAAAAGTTTGACTGAGATCAGATAAAACTTTTCCTCATAATCTGTTTTCATGAAATAGTGAAGTAAACAGTTGAAAGATAACTGCATGGCAAACAAAATCCACTGTCTATAGAGAGAGATGCATCTTTGTACAAAGAAGGGACACACATTCTCTCAAAAACTGACAGGATGTTAATTCATCTACAAGAAAACAGTGGATGTCCAGCCCTTCTACTACATACCTTTAGATTAATCACAGGTACATCGACCTCAAGCCTGTCCTATTTTCTGTTTCTTAGACTGACTTCACCATTCACATTCTGTTTCTGGCCGCTACCTTTTCTTTTTCACAGGAGGCTAACAACTTAACCATCATTACATTAAAGAATAAGAGCACTAATGAATGAAAAACAGATGCAGACAGGAGGCCAAGGTCAGCTAATGCCATGAAATTCCTGGTCAGAGATAAACCCGTATGATCTTTAAGTATGGTTCCTGACCATTTATTCAGAGTAAGGCAGCCCCCCGCTTCCTTTTTCTGTCCTGTTGAACAGCAAATTCAGTGCTTTCATCAATACCAGACATCAGAAAGCATTTCCCTTGTTAATCCTAAATGAAATGGACTTCACCAGTCATTCAAAGGGACAGGATTCCTCATGTTGGGCTTTTATGTTTTCTGGGGTTGTAATAGATTCAACCAAGCAGATCTTTCTTTGAACCTATCTTTTTAAAAGCTTTTTTTTAAAAAAATGATTTACTGCAACTATTAAAATTTTAAGCTAGATTATCCAGGGGTGTTCAATCATGTGGTCGTATGTCATTAAGTCTTGTGGTAAATGTGGCCAAGCACTTCTTGTAGTAATACACCCATGGGCAAATTTTCAAAGAGGGTCTGTGCATTCCCAGTCTATCAAGCTATCAGACATTTCTCATTAGAGCTTTCTTAACACTACTTACCCTCTGGATTGCTCAGCAGAAATCAGCACTGTGCAGCTGTAAAGAAACAATGTGGTAAAGGCAACCTACAAGCTTAAAAATCATTATTAACACAGACCAGCAGCTTTCCCATTCTTAGTGTCAATACAGGATACCTCCTGCTAAACCATTCAAGAGTTATCAGTATCACAGAAACACAGACAAAGAAGGATTTTAAGATGTCACACAGACAAGGTCCCCAGAGTATACTTGAGTTTTTTTCTAGGCAATTCAGTGTCAGTCTATTCTACAATAATAATTTTTCTCAGATAATTACATAGGTTCTTTAGAAAAGCTGATATTGCTACAGATTGATTGATCAGAGATGCTGGAGAAAGGAGAGGCACTGAAGGAACTGGAAGAGGAATATCCTGCATTTGCCTCTGAGGCCACAAAAACAGCAGCGGGAAGGAAGAAAGTCACATGAAAGCGCGTCTCTTCCAGACAGAATTTATACAGATGACAAAAGAAATTTAAAATAAATGTTTATGCTACAGGAAACAACAGGAAAACAGGAACTGTCCTGCATAACGTCAGGGAAGCAAATGCATGTTTCAGAAGAAGGCTCTAATTACAGTATTTTAGCAGTGTGTTTCAAAAGCAGAAGACTGTACTGTCAGTGCAAAAGCTGCAATGTGTGTAGGCTTTTCCCTTTTTGTGTCTTTTCTGTTTCTTCTTTAGAGTCTGCCAACAGCTGCCCAGGATGTCTACAAATAAAGTAGTTTTCCCTGGCATCCCTCTCCAAGTTAGGCATTTTGAATTGCTTTCAGCTGCATAGCTTAGATGTGCTTAAAGTGCCAACATTCATAACCATACCTCAAACTTCTGCTACTTCTTTAATGTTATCTTCTCACGGAAGTTTCTACTCCCACCTTGTTTTTAAATAGAATTTACTCCTCTATCTTTAATTCCTCCGCTGTATGCAATTACATTACTTAATGAAAGTTTTTCTTCTCACCACAGAATCTGAACAGCCTATTTATTTTAAATGTCCTCAAAAGATAATCATAGGTTCTGTGGGCTTCTTTTTGATTTTTTTATTTTTTTTTTTTTTTACGGTATTTGGGCACTTGGAAAGTACCCAAAGGCCTAACTCCCATCAAAATGAATTTGAAGAAGGCACCCATGTCTAGACATCTTAAATACCAATGTATTGTTTTCTATAAGTAATGCTTTTCTAAAGGCCTACAGCCAGAATATATTCCTGAGGCATCTCTATCCCTGACGGTTCACTTCACCTTTAACCATTGGTTTCCACTGACAGGTCCGTCATTCCAGCATGGAGTAACTGCAGGGAGTTGTGACAGCTGGAGGTGAGACAGTCTGGTAAGTGTGACAAATGTACTGATGCTATATTTATGAAAAAAACTCAAACTATTATGGTAGTAAGAAGTTGGCTGGTATTTTTAGAACTAGTTGAATTCTGATTACCAATCAAAAATTAAATAAACTTAATTTTTAGGTATACTACACTGCCAGAGTCAATTGAAATTCAAAACTAGTCCTCAAGAAAGAGGACAAAGAATATGCAGACAATTAGCAAGACATGACCAAAAATGTGAAGAAAGAGACAGAAACCACTTTGAATTACCACTTTTCATCTTTAGCCAGCTTCTCTTCATCCAGTGACAAGCGGTCAGAAGACTGGCAGGAGGCAGTGCTCCTGAAAGCAAACAAAGGTAGGTGTCACCTTCATACCCTTGGCATCTTGAGTCCATGACAGGTTACGATTTCCTCCTCTAACTCCCCAGGGATGAGAAACAGGATGCATGAGACCTGCTGTATGCAGTCAGTGACATCCCGAGTGTATACACCTGGAGTGCGTGTTGCTCTAAAAGTCCGACTGCCTCTGTCAGCACATATTCAAAGTGAACAGATGAATCAATGTGTGTCAGTATTTTATCCATCAAGGCAGGAAGCAGGAAATTCTGCCTCATAAGTGGATCTGTCAATATTTCCTGAAATGTTTGGCATCTTGTTCTGGCATTTCAGAGGCCACTGGTAATTTGTCCTTTGAACCAAAAAGAAGGCAAGAATTACATCGTCAGACTTTAAATAGATTTTGTTTGTTTGTTCTTTGAAAGTTTTATTACACTGTCTCTCTCATCTTTTTACCACTGAACTGATAGGAAATCAAAGGATTCTAAAATGGAAAACATCTGACTGTAGGAATGAAGCAATTAGTTGGCATCAATAACAACAGCATATTATTATTAACAAAAGCAAGTGTGTAGCCTTGGACCCTTACATAGAATACTGGAAGAAAGAAAAAAAAAAAAAGGAAAGAAAAATGCACACCAGTGGGGGCTAAGACCCATACTGGCTCAACGGGAAAAAGAAATGGCAAATTAACTGATACTAGCTTTACTTATTACACTAGCCTAATGTATTTACTCTTTGCCCTTGGAACTTTTTATTGCATGTGATAATTATGTAACAAGTAAGTGTGTCACTTTAGGAGTATTTTAGAAGACTGGAAACAATCAGGTAAAGTAACTGCCATGTCTATTGGGCTTAATGTTCCTGCATCTACTTCATAGGAAGACTGTTTTATAGATAAAACACAAAAATAACAATGTTATTCCTGGGACACAGAACTTACCAAATACCTTTCAATGAATAAGCCATTAAAATCCATTAAATGGGTTTTGAGAAACATTATTAGTGATACACTAATTGCCACAGTTTGAAATTATGCCGAGGCAGAAGGGTCAGAACTAAGAACAGTTTAAAAGATTTCCTTGGCAACAGAATCAGTGAGGTGGCTCTCGTCCTCCCTTCTCTCTGCACAAGGCTGCTGAGCTCCAGTTTCAGAGTCAATGCTGCAAAGTGAAGTCTGGATACATTGACGCTCATAAGTCTCTAGATAAGTATTATGTGACCTTTGGCATACGAATTAGGCTACAAAGCCCTCAAACAGAAGCCAAGAATCAAAACCATGTTTTGCTTGGAAGTGTTTTTCAGTTCCCTAGAACGTCAAAGGGTTAGTACACAACTGTAATAAAACCACAATAAGAGCTCTGTAGTTAAGTCACTTTCCTTTGCAAACCAGGAAGAAAAAAACAGTGGCCTTGGTCTTTGATGTTTGAATAAAAACACCAAGAGCAATCCCTCTAGCCATATTAAGTGGCCTAGGTATAATCATGGCCCAAGAATATCTGTTTGCTTAACCTACATTATGAGAGATTTCCACATGACAGGCAAACATGTCGGTCTGCTTGGCAGAGCTTGTTACTACAAAGTGGCAAAAGATAGGAAGGTAATTTTTAAAACATAATGGGAAAGAGGAGGGAAAAGATCATTTTATTCTGTACAAAGTATCACTTATTGCATCACTTTTTTCCTCATCAAATAAAATAACTCTGTTTTCTGGCTGGAATAATGCAGGGATCTGTCCTGCCACAAGACAGAGGATTAGTAGTTTCAGCCCTATTGCCCATCATAATAATGTAACATATAAATATAATTACATATAATAAAGTATAGTAGAATATATATATATAAAATTCATGTGTAAAATTAAAATTTTCAGTGCTGTCTCATTATCATGTCATGTAAATCACTTGAGTGAGACCATTTTCCTGGGCGCTACAGACACCACATTCTCTGTCCCTGACTAATAATTTTCTCTGAATACATGCTACGTCTGTGTCTTCAGACTTGGCTGTTGGCTGGCCCTTTTTTTTTTTTTTTTTTAAATAAAAATAAAAAAATCAGACAAGCCTTCACCCTCTGAAAGAGGAAGGGCTGGGAAGACAACAGACAAAGCCCAGCCAGACCTCTGCCTCTGCTCTCCCCCTCTCATCTGCAGGCCTGGGCCATAAAGGCAACAGCTGTACAAAAGGAAAAGGAAGAGAAAGGAGCTGAGGAAAGGGAGAGATAAGGGGAAACTCTTGTGCAGTAGAACAGACAGTGAACAAACATGCAGGTGTGTGAACTGCTAAGACAAAAAGCTTGAAGGCAAGAGGACTAAAAGGAGCCACCAGGGTAAAACTAGGCTGCATGGAGTGTCATTTCTATACAAAGAGATCTAACTGAACAGCCCTGTATAAAAATAAAAACCTACCTTGCCAGCCAGAGTCTCCCTTTGGCCCCCAGCTGTTTCCACTTCCTTAACATATGTTGAACCAAGTAAAGTGTTTACTAATTTCCCATCCAGCTTTTTCAAAAAAACATCCAAGCATGCACTGCCAAGGCCGGAAGAAGGTGAAAGAGACCAAGCAAGAAGAATAGTAGAAGATAACTAAAGGGTTTAATCAGTGCATTTCTCTTGGGTTTCATGCCAGTCTCACTTAACTGCTTCATTACCAGAGCAGGCATCTGGAAGAACTTCCACACTTGCTAGTTTTGTGGAACTGAGCGGACATCCAGGGCAAAAGGTATCAGAGTGGGGTCTGTTCCCTCCACACAGGAACCAGCATTACCTTTCGAGCAGCTAGCAACAACCGAGACAAAAAATAGCAACTATAACAGACCTACCACTCACTTTTTAGAGGAGGTGGACTGAACTACAGCCCTGCCCACAACCAAGAATCACACTGGAAACACAGGGTTTTTTCCACTTTTGCTCCTGCTAGCAATAATAGTCAATAATGAAAAAAAATAGTCAAAACCTGTTGGTGTATTTGCTGTTCGCTACTATTATTTTTCATCAATAGTGTTCAAGAACAATTTATGCATGATTACCTGGCACTAGCCACTCTGCTTCTTCATAAGCCCAAGTCAATAACCTAGAAGAGTATTTTCAGGCTCTAATTCTCACCCTGATTTGAACAGATACCTAAACAGGCAAGAAAGCTCGTGGCAGCAGCTGCACCACACCCTGCGACCACAGAAACAAATCTCCTTCGGCTTCTTTTCTTGTGCTTTTCCCTGTGAGCATGGCTTTGACAGAGCAACAGGCAACAGAACAAGTGCATTAAAAACAGCAATTAAAAAGTAATCCTAGGATATGTTTAATTATGAGTTCAAATCCCTGGAGTTTTATTGAAGCAAAAACCTGGAAGAGCAGCACGTCTCATCTACAGAGAAGTTTGGATCCAGCTTTGAAGTTTCAGCATTAATTATAGCTGCTTATTTCTTACTCTTTCCTATACTTAACTAACATGGTCCAGTTAAAGAGGGATGAGAAACGACCCTTGTGTTGTATCACTTGTTCTCAACAGGTTCTTAGTCAGCATGCAACAACCACAAAGCAGAACAGGGAAGAATTATTTTTCAGTTGTAGAAGTCAGCGAGGATCTTTGTTGCTCTCACATCTGCTAGCAGGGGAGAGTAAAGACAGCCTCATTTAAAATCTGTGTCAGACAGCTCTGCACACCAAATCTGCAGCGTTGAGGTAGGTTACCTCCATCCACTGGGACACAAGGGCACACAATCTCATTTCCTTCCTGCAGTCTGGGTGGCTGCTCCCTGGGAAGAGCCCTACCTCTCTACCCTGGCACGCTTAAGGTCAGATTTCCTGGAATCTGAGGAAACCCCAACCAAAAGTAGAGATACCAGACTTCCTTCCTCTTTTCAGACACTGCTCTTTCAGTTGTCAGTTACTTTTACACTGCAGACTTTAAGTGAGAAGGACACAGGCAGAGGAAGCTTTTGGCATCGTTATCCTTCTGATTCCAGATATCACACAGAGCTGCCTTGACTTCTAGTGCCTTGCAGAGCACTTCTGTGGCTGCTTTGATCTGTTCCTGTGTGCTATCAGCCAGAACACAACGGACTCAAGCCCTGACCCCTCTATCCTCCTGTTGGCACTGGCAGCTCCACAGGGTCAGCAGAGTTTCAGACAGGGGATAGTTGCTGGGGCCTTGCTAAGTACTTCTTGTTCTTTTTAGAATGTAGTAAAAAAGCTTGGATAATAAGCCCCAAAGAACAAGTTCACAGTAGTTTGCTACAGAAGGCAGGGTGAATAAAATGGAATAAACACAGCAGCCGCCAGAAATGTTCTCCATACCAAGAAATGTGAAGCACGAGTTTTAGAGCTCCCTGGCAACTACAGCCCACTGTGGAATAGAATGGAACAAGGACAATACAAATACAAATGAGTGTACTGTTATAGTTAAGACACTTCCTACAGCAGAGGCAAAAGAGAAATTAAACAACAACAACAAAAAAAACATATGCTATAAAGGAGTCTGAACTACAGATCCTGTGTCACTAGACATCCCTGTATCTGTTCCCATTTAGCCCAGCTAAGTCCAGCCTTCATCTTTCCTCTGATGACTGTAGCCTATTGTACGGTACCTTCTTCCAATCTTACCCAGGCCGCACAATCACACCAAGAAATAGTGTACAGCTGTACCATATTCCAGACCATATTCATGTCTCAATGAGCAAGTCTCTCACTAGTTGATTCTGTTGTGGTTTATAATTAATCAACCTAACATCTCTTTGATTTTGCTTCCTCACCTGCCTGATCATGTACTGGCTTGTCCTCTGCTACATTGGTTTTAAAGCCTCAGCCTCCAATACTTCATATGCTGTTAGCATGTTCTTAAAACTCCTCCAGTTAAAAGAGATTTGATTACTCTAAATGGCCTACGCTTACATACAAGAAATTTTCTTAAGGTCTGGTATGAATTTCCATGTCTACAGCTGAAGCCCATTTTGCATTATCTTGTTTCCAATCAGGAAGTTGGAGAAGGAAAGCAGGATGAGTTCAGAGCAGAAGCAAGACAAGCGCTATTACTCACTTGTTCTGTCAGCAATGCTCTCGCAGAGTTGCATGAAATTCACTGTTATAGGAGCAACCTAAGGCTATAAAACAATTCGCCTCTGTTTCAGAGCAAACAAGCTGCATCTCCGCCAAGGTGAGGACGTGATGCCAGTGGCTGATGAACTTTGAGCTCTCTCTCTGACAAGGGCTGGCATCATCGCTGCTTTCAGGAGCAGCTTCCCCTTTGCATTCCACAGAGGGCAGGTAGTCAGCACTGCTGGGGCAGGAAAACACCACTGCAGTAAAGCTAATAAGGAAGAAGCTGCATAGTACATTATACTTTATTCTGCATTTTTAAGTTGCCTACAGGTTATACGTAACCATTTTCCAGAACTCGATGGACTTCCTTCTAACACTGTATAGTAATAGATCTGCAGTAGCTTATATGAACCTCTAACCTACTCAAGAATCAAAATCCATCCTCCAAAAGAGAAATCACTACTCAGTCATGTCTTCATTTCTTCCCCCTCTTGTTTTCCACCATCCTGCAGACATTTATGATTTTCTGCTTTTTCCTCTTTTTCCACACCAATCACCATAACCATAATAAGCACTATTTCCCCTCCCACCACCTTTTCTGTTTTCTTTTATCACTACGTTTTCCCTGTTCATACTCCAAGATCCCCATCCATGTTTTCTCATCTGGCACAATTCCCACTCCTTTAAATATTCTCGTTTTTTTTACTTGATTTTCCCTTTGTTTCTCCCTCCTTCTCCTTGTGGTCTCACAACATCTGAGGTCTCCGCACTCTCTAACCTCACTTCCTATCCATCACTGACCCCTTCCATTTACGTAATGCCTTCATTTATCTTTTTCTCAGGCACTTGTCACTCATTTCTTTATGCCTTGCATACATCCCTCTTCTCTTCCATCTCTGCCTTTATCTTCTTTGCTTCATCCAATTGCTGACATGACTTCCATTTTCTTTTCGATACCTCAGTGCATTCTTTCCAAGGAGCTGAACAGATCGTGACAGAATGATACTACTTCCTAAACAGTTGCTGACATTTCTACAGTTCCTTCTAGCTGTGCATCACAGAAAGCTCTGAAAAGACGAGATAAATCAGCAACACAATTTCTGAAGACAAACGTAATAGCCTCTTCTTTAAGGTGAAATTAGCTGCAGAACGATGGTCTGATATCTCCAAGATGAGCCACGCAGTTTCATGGCCAGGCCTGCTCTGCAACCAATTATTTGTTAAATTTACCCACTGTGGTTCTGTGCTCTGTTACGGACTCTCACTTTTCTTCAGAATTTCTCTTTGATTCTGTATCTTTTTTCCCTATAATTTCCTATTTAAAGCTGCTGATATCTAACTTCTTTGCAGCTACCAACTCAGAATTTGCAGTTTCAGAAACAACATAGGGTTCTATACAGATATCCGTAAATGTAAAGCTTCTTGAAAAAGTATATTACAGACAAAAAAAAATCAGTGGAACTCACTGAAAGTATACAAAACAAACAAAAAACACCTGTAGCTACTGTAATTGCTCCTCCAGAGGGGACAGATGTACTGAAATTGCTGGATTACGCTTTGTACTTGCAGCTCCCTTGCTAGGAAGACAGGTGACCTAAGTGTTTCAAAGCAGCAATGTGCTAATGCCCCAAAGGGAAGGAACTTAGTCATTTCTCTTTTCTCAGCTGACTTATGACTACCTTGGGAGTGATGTCAGTGGGGAAGCTTATCCAGCAGGGGAGGAGAGAAAAGAAAAGGGGGTGGGGTGGCTACAAGGGGGAAATGTGCAAAAAAAGTAAGTTCTGCTTCAGATCCAGGCAGCACTGCTGACAGAGAACTGTTTGTCCATGAACCCTGCTACGACACTGCTCACACGTCTTCCACATATTCTCTTACCCACTGATGTATTTTTACTTTCTCATTATAGTAACTAAAACTCCCACTGCAACATCATACTGCTCCTATGTCCCACAAATCTCTTCCACTGTAATAGCCCTAATTTCTCATTATCCTATACTCCACCCCATCCTCTGACTTTTGCAATACTTCCCACCCGTATACTTTACCTGTTTAACTGGACAAGAGGCAGCACAGGTCATGAACAATTCAGAACATGAGCACTGACAGCAAAGCTTGCAGATCACACAGGCAAGATAAGCACAGAACTCAAACTTTCCCTTAGTTTTCCTTCTCACAATGAACATTCGTGAAACTTTTAGGAATTTATCATCTTTGAAATTTCTACTTCCAATTAACTTGATTAAAATTTAGATTTTATTGGTTCATTTGTAGACATTGATAGACAATGCATAAGCCTTGCATTCACAAAAACTTACCTCTTTCCATTACTCTTCTGGATCCTACACTGATCCTAGATACGTGATCCTTCACTTGATTCTTTTTGAACATGAACAAAACAGCTAAGTGGAAGGCAGGAGAGGTTACATTAAAAAGGTGAAAATCTGCAGTTTAATCAGTTTTCAAACATAGAAAATAACTTTTCTTCCTGCTACCTTCTCTCAGGTTTGTAAGTCAATAGCTGCGTAGTAACACAAAGGTTACCACCAGGGTCTGTAATTTGCAGCTGGCCTGTAACTAATTAAGACAAAGGATCCTCAGAAGATCTTTCCACAATCTTTTACTTAAAAATAAAATCCTTTGTCTTATCTCAGACTTCAGTCTTGAAAGATGCACACATTAGAATACAGGAAGATAACATTTCTTTAAATTTAGTTTGCACAAGGGTGAATCTTACTGTCATTCTCCGTAAAACTTCAAATTCTTCTTCTTGTTCTATATTCTCAGTTTCTAAGTAAAAACTGGCAGTAAGAATACAACTTGATGACCACCATTTCACTGTAATCCTTGTGAGGATGAAAAATGGGAGACTGCTAATGGTAGGGGAGTCGCTAAGAAGTTTTATGCTCTCTTGGTTTTTATGATAACAATAAAAATTGTTCACAATGCCACCCGAAGAACTTGCTTTCTTACTGTCTGTCATAAACCCAGAGCTATACCCACCATCAGGAAGGTAATGAACTAGAACAGCAGACTTTCTAGACTGTTGCTTCAAATAAAACCAAGGTCTGTTACAATGCAACACATTTTTTCTTCTTCATTGAGAGGCCTGAAACACAACTCCCCAGTCTTTTCAATTAATGAGCAGTGTTTTGAGTGAGATTTTGCCTGGAAATTATGGAAAGTCTGTAATTTCTCGTCATTTCTTTTTAACCTACTCGGTTGTCTCCCTAATTCACACCACCAAATGCGCTGTAGTGCAAGTATCTGCCCCATCAATATCCACATGCTTAGTACCCCCAAAGAACCTTATTTGTCAGTGATACATGTTCTCCCCAGCACTCCTCAGAACTTATCCTATAGCCACTTCTTACTGGTAATTTGATGGTACATCTACTATATGTGGTATTCAGCTGTTTCTCTCCACCACTGCAACACAATTCCTGGCTCTTGCTATACGGAGCACTGCAATATACTTCCTGGCTCCCCCTCTGCCGTGGTAATCAGCTATCAGGCTGCATGCAACTCACCATCTGCACTTCCACCTTTTCAAAATCCCATTAAAAGTTACATCTCTTCAGCCTGATTTCATCCCTGAGCTGATGAACTTAATTTTTTGCTCGATTATAAGGAGATTGTGAAGTTTTAAGCATCTGCTATTCAAAAGTATTATATTTTTTAAAAATATTTTATGCAGTCAGAACAGATGTTTGAAATTCAAGCTGTATTATCTCAGTGTCATCAGGTAAGTTTCACTTTTGCTCTTCATTTTCACCCCTGATTTGATGAATATGTAAGCACTTCCAAATGCTTGTACGCGTATGCAGCTGGTATTTTTTGCCTGAAATACTTGGAATATGTAAAATGTGTTTTGCTAACCAAGTGTTTCAGTAAATATTGGCTGATGTTCCTGGTAAGTAGACACAAAATGGGCACATCTTCAGAACCAGTGATGTATTTTAAAATAATTAATATTCAGATGCACATTTTTTGCATTATTCAGCCTTGCATTACTAACATATCTGGGAAGTCAGATAAAACTGCGGAAGCTGGGATGACTTGCCATACAGATTTTGAGGTCTACGACAGGAAGGTTATTGTATGTCACTGAAAAGCAAATTCTTTTAAGAGTTATTTTTATGTTTCATTCTGTCCACGTGTAAATGATCATTTGTGATCAGCTTGCTCTGTTCACTCAGCGCTACTAAAGTACATCCCATATAATAAGCTTGGCAAACTTCTCAGCTAAATCAAGTCAAAGGAGGTCAGGGCCCAGCAACCTTTCCAGGAAGGCATACCAGATATATATATATTTTCTTACAGCTAGACATAAACAACATACTGCTTCTCAAAGAGGCAAAACACAATTCCCACAAGCACAAATCTGTGCATTGCCTCTGCACAACAGACGCTTTTACTGAATTTGAAAGAGAGCGCAGAATCCCTGTGAGTCAGACATCTCCCTGAAGATACCACAGCTCCCACCTCTTCCTTCTGCACAAACCCTCCTGTGTGCCAGTCAGAACACACCTGAGGTTTCCCATTGCTCAAGACTTGGAGGGACAGCCTCTCTTACAAAAGAAGAAATAACTCGCACCTCTAGCCTGTAGAGTGGGTACTTCCACTGGCATGCCCTCTAGTCTTGGTTTCATGAAGTCTCACTCAGGCCTAAGTGCCTTGGTTCTTATTTCTGGAAGCTCAAGAGCACGGAGTGGGCAGAAAAAGTGGAAGTTGGTTCATGAAGGTAGTCAGGACGCTGCTAGGGCACAGATCCTTACACAAGACCTGGAAGCACTCGAGTCCTCCAGTCTTGATTTATCCTTAGCTTTGCACTGAGCACAACAGTGATGTGTGGGATCACATCAATCACAATCCATAAAAAAGGCCTGTGGACTTTTATCTTTTCAGTTCATTTTAAGTTTTGCATCTTTTTCACATGGTGCGGCCATATGTAATAAGTCCCTCAAATGTCACCACAGAAAACAAGATGCCATGAAAACTAAACCCATTCGATATTTGTTCCATCTTGCTGATGCTGTAACAACTGCACTTAGTTTGTAACTGTGGGGATGAATTTAACTGCCAACATTGCAGACTTACTGGGACATGAAACCCAATCATGCTCCTTATGGCTTTTAAAACTATTAATATTCCTATTACAAGTAATTATGCAGTCAGGAACTGGTAAACAAGGTCTTAATAATATATAGAAGACAACATGGTCCACACAAAAAGGGGTTGCGCAGCTGAAGTGCAGAAGCTGAGCCTTGCTTGGCTTTGTATAGAGGGAAAACTTCTTGGGAAAAGAAGTCTCCAAGCTCATTCATTCTGAGAACTCATGTACCAAGTGGAAAGCTATGTTGGCACTGTTCTGCTTCCTACACTGGGCGATCATGCCACATGTAAGAGTGAGTTTAAGCATCTTCACAAAAGACTTTTTCCTGGTGATACATTTGAGCAACTAATATTAAAAGAACTCATAAAAGCTAATTGCTTTAAGAAATAATTCACTGAGAGCTAATCCATGGTGTATCTGTGGAGTTATTGTTTTATTAGAAATAGAAACTAAGTAAGCTTTGCTTATGCTTTCACTTTGGTTACATGTGTGTTTCCTACAGTCATCAACATTGCTTAAATTGTTGCAGATGTGTCTGTCCATAAATTCTTGGTCACAATTTTTCCTCATTCTTTGCTTGACAGAAAACTCAAACTGGTAGTGCGCACTCTTAAATTATAGCCATTTCTACTGAACAAGAACACCTGCAAGAAGGAAAGTAAATCAGACAGAAAATATATTCTATATACTTCCTGCAGCTGATAAGTTTAAAGCAACTTAACAAGAGATGGAAAAAACAGAAATCAGAGGTTTACCTTTCATAGCCACATCAATACAGAAGTTTGTGTGGCCCAGCACTACATATCAAGCATGCACACTGGGCTTGGCCTCTGGCTATTTTCCAAGTTACAAGGCATCATGTTCAAGAGTTTAGGACTTGCTTTATATCCTGTTAGAATCCCATGCACTGGTAGGTACCTTCATTACGCTCACTGCCTAATCCCTGAATAGCTGCAGCTGGAGAAACACCTGGTACAGTAGCTGCACTAGCCCTGTCATCTCCGAGCTCACAGCAACGGAACGCCCAAAGGCCTCTTTGTGTATCAACATGCTCACGAGTGCTCTCTGGGAGTGCACAAGCGAATGCTTTTGCTTGTCTGTAGAAGATCTCTGGACTGCTAATGCACAGAAACTGAAAGCGAAACATGGCTGCAAATGCTAAATCTTGGTTTAAAAAGTACATAAATAAATCCAGGCTTGCAATCTGTTAATGTGGACTGTAAAAATGATATAAAAGTCTAAAGGAAGACTTCTAAATATGCCTATGTTAGGTTTCTGTCTCCTCAGTGTGTATTCTGACACTCATAGAAGCCAGTACACAAAAACTGAGTAAAGATTCAAGTTGGTGGATCTGTATAATCCCTCTCCCTTCTCTCCATTAATAACTGGACTTGAACAAAACAGCTGAAAATGGCAAAGTAGGAAATAAGCTGTCACTAGTCAGGAGGTGGACTTCCCGGTCTCATGTTGGTTATTCAGCAGGGGAAGTACATACGTGAATCACCTGATTCAATGTAATAATGGCATATTAAAAGAAATGATGGAAAAGTTAAACAGGTAACAGGCATGAGATAGATAAAAGAAAAACCTACACTTGAAAAACACAGAGGAAAAGGGGACAAAAACAGACAGAAGGTTTCTTTTGCTAGCAGGACTATTGATTATTTCACGCTGAAGGAACCTACATTCCTACGCTGCTTTCCTCAAAAGAGGTATTTTCAGTTGAGAAGGAGAGATAGCAGTCATGCAGACTGCAGAACATTCATTCAAGGAAAACAAAAAACAAAAAAAAAAAAAAAAAAGCAAATGGTGCTCTTAAATGCTAGGAAGGCTAAATAATTTCATTAAAATTCACATTAAAACTGCACACACAGTTATTTTCACTTTCCACTGCTCTCAATTAGCATGATTTTCTCCTTTTCTACTCCCCTTCTGCCAGAACAAGTTGGCAAAGCAAACAAGCAGAATCACTGCTTGCACAGGCTGAAGTAGAAGTTGGTCTCCATGGTGTCATGTCAAGAAGGCAAGACTGAGACTCATCTTACCCGAGTGGAGAAAAGCAGTCCTGCTCTCTGCAGCGAGGTCAGCAGCTCCCAGATGGGAGTAAAAGCAGGGATCCTGGCCGTGGCTACCTCTGGGGCACTGAGGCTGCCAGCAGCAGACTCCCAGGACAGAGCACTAACAGGCACATTTTCAGGACACAGACACATTCAGATACCTACTTCTGCACAACACAGATGTGTTTCAAATTTAGAGTACTCTTTTATCCTACATCTAAGTACAAGTGTCCTACATCCAAGACAAGTTTGAACTGACAGGAAGGCCATAACCCCTTAAGGTAAGACTGACATTGGTTATTCCAGTACAGATAAACAAGATATATTCAGGAAAGAAAACTGCAATTCAGCGAATATCTAGATACAGAAACAAAGGTCTTTTATCACTATTCCATCATGTGCCTTTATCAGTGTAGTGTTTTGAAGAGACCTTTAAGAAATAGAAGGAGTCTCAATCCCACTCAGCATCCAGCAAACTCCATCTCATTCAGTTTTCTTCTGAATCCTCGTTCTTTATGCCTTCTGCCTGTCACATTCCTTGATTTTTACTGTAGCAAGTCTATGTTCAATGCAGGCTGCCAGCACAGCCCCCAGAAGAAGCTGATTTGCCTTTCTTTCCACTCAATCTGCAACAGCGAGCTTCAAGTACCCTCATACAGCTTCTAAGAATACACAATTTTAAGTAAAAATAGCTAGTGAATGGCATAGTGAAACCAGGTAACCTGACACAAGTATACTGTAACACTATCACATTCAATATTTCTCTACAGTGAGACAGGAGGAGGAAAAAAAAAAAAAAAAAAAAAAAAAAAAAATAGAACNNNNAAAAAAAAAAAAGACATCATCCAGACTCAGAATTACACCAGGAATATGTGAATTCTCACTGATATATGCAGTATTCAGCGCCTTGAAACTGAGTGCATACGTCTCACTCTCGCACGCCAGTTTCTGGTCTACTTTACAGATTGGTCCACAGAAGAAACTGCATGGGAATGATTGCTAGAACAATACACCTTCACATTCAAGCAAGTGTTAGCTCCTGCCAGTACTAATCTTGATCAATATATAATTCTTTCCACTACATTTGAAAAAGAAGATTATATCTTTAGCATCCTATGCCAGAGAAGATAGAACTCAGACAGGGAAAGGAGCTGTCTGCTACCCCAAAATTCTCTCATGTTTCCTGAAATCTGACAGCTATTTAAAAGTAGCCGTCTTGAACCCCATCCTAGGATTATTTCAGTCCATCCACTTGAAAAGTGAAATAACCTAATGGGATCAAAGCTGACTGCCTTGCTTAGACCTGGACAGCGTATATGCTAGTGACGATGTATTTCTAATAGTGTTACAGGCAACGCTACACCTTCTGAGCACCTCCTAGGTCCTAATGCCTACTAGCAAAGGCTTCAGAATGCTACTAGCAACCATGCCATAACACATGAAACATCGCTAGTAAAAGTGAGATTTATTCTTTAAAACATATTTTTCTCTAAAGCTCTTTCTCAGAGTTTCAGAAATCATATGCATTGGCCCTGGCTATTGAAAGTGTTAGCAAGTTGCTGCAGCAATTGGATTCAGCAGCACAACTGGAAAAATACCACAAGGACTCTTTCCCCTAATACAGCAGGCAAATTCAAAATGGCATGTCTTTTCCTGCATGCACTTCATTGACAGTTCACGCAAATGCTACCTTGTTGACTGTTTAACAAAGTTTATTTAAAAGCTACATACATTACCTGCAGATATTACCCTTTAATTGTATGTTTAAGGGCTTATGCATACCATCAAGTAGGGCTAGCCTGACATATTACATAGTTCACCTGATCCACTGCCACTCAACAAAAGCTAAGCATCATGCTTACAAAATATGGCTTGAATTTTGAAACAAGCATTTGCTCTCAAAGATGTCACACACAAATTATTGAATATAATAAAATAATGACATTCATGAAAATGGATTGGTTTGCCCAAGCTAGCACAGCTTCATATTCATTACACTGCTCATTAGGATGTATTTGTTCTGCCCTGTTCAGAGTCAGAACAGATTTTAAATACAAAAAGGAGAAAAAGCTTCATGAAGAATAAACCAGGAAGCTATGAACCACTATAAATCACTTAGATTGGTCACAAAGTACTCCTATGACACATTTCTGCAAGTAACACATAGAGAGCTGGTTTGTACTACTTTTTAATGCTTATAATAAAAGAATGACAGAAACATGTCTTAGACCATGGCTAAGATTTTAATGTGCTTGCATCCCACACCATTTGGATTTATTCAACAGAATGACATGGACATTCTTAGATCATTCAGTCTGAAGCAGGTTGCTAGCTGGACTATTGCCAGTGGCCTTATAAATTACATAATACAGAAAACCTTCTCATGGCTTTGTCAGAGACCAAATATGCTTTCCCCCTCCCCAAGAGGACCAGCCATTCAAACATAATCCCAGGAAATCCTGTGGTATTTAGAAAGAATGCTGTCATCCCAACTTGCACTTTGCAGCTCCCCCCAGGTGTGGCTGGATACTTCTAAATGAAGTCACAGGAAGCACAAGACTTGCTAAGTGCTCTTCTGGTATCAAATACCAAAAGGTAAAAACAATACGTGGCCTTTATTCTCAATGGTTCGTATTAAGCAGCCAGCTGAGAAAAATGTCTGACAGTATTAGTAAACTCTACATTTATCTACTCTGTTGGAACACCCTCAGTCTCATACCCAACAAAGAGCAGGCAATGCCAGGCTGAGAACTGCAGCACCTACACTGCACAGACCCATCAAGTTCTGCACCTTGAGCACAAACTTCCCCTAATGTGCCTCCTCACGTGGCCTGGGAGGCAGCCAGACATCCCCTCTGCTGGTTGCAGCTCTGTGACCCTCTGGGCCAGAAGCAGTGCATCTTTAATTCCAGCAGCTGCCGGTATCTGGGGCTGGGGAGGTGGAAAGGGGTGGAGGCTGCAGTTCTGCAGCCCACCCCAAGCGCTTGCCTAGATCTGTGATAAAGCCTGGCACTCAGGAAAAGCAGTTTGCATGAAGATCCAGGAGGGAACTCCCTTTTCACTGAAACAGCAGATATTTCCCACACAGCATCCTGATCCTGCCCACACACAGTGCTGGTCTCTTGCAGCCCCAGACCTGGAAGGATCTGCCTTTATCTCTCCAGGCTCCCAAAGATCTCCGCCCCCACTCTTGGCACCAGTCCCAACCTGCAGCTGTTCCAGAGTAATGCAACAGCTCCTCTTTCCTTGCTCCTCCTCTAGCTCAAGCTGATAGCAGATGTCAGCGTGTGGATCCCTTCCCAGGAGGAACGTGTATGCAGCCGGACTAATTATGCTATAGCTCTGCTTATATGGAGCCCGGCTCCAAGTGGAGACAGCTCTGCTTTTCAGACACGAGCTGGCTACATGACTGAAAGCATGCGCCGTGCCACTGGGTGCAAATAGTCATAATTAGAGCCCCCTTCTACACTCACTGTACCCAAGCCAGTCTACACAGTTTGTCTGACTCAGTCTGATAATTCCCATATTTCTGTGCAACTAACCAGACTTCTTCCTTTAATGTCTCCTGCTTTTTCCATCTTTAAAAACCAAGTCTTTCCTGTAGGCATATGAAACCCCAAGGACATCTGTGATGGATTTGGAGGTGCCTGTAATTTTATGTATAGCCTTTTAAAGGTTTGTGTGATTACTGGAAGGCAATTTACGGTTAAACTCAAAAACAGACTGCCTGCATCAGACAGGAAGGAACACAGTTCATTTTCATGCAGCTCAGCCATTTACCTACCCATTCAGGAGAAGGTTTTCACACCTAGGAACTTCAGGCCCTTCACAGAGGGGATCGATCCCCACTCTGTGATGACAAACTGGGTAGGGGAATACTCTACTACTACAGGGCAAGAAACATTTCCATGCTATTGTACAAGTCAGGCTAATCTACAATGAAAGAAGCAGGAAAAAACTTGTGGAAGACAGATCATTTGTTTAGCTTTAGTGGAACGATTCCCAGAGCAATCAGACTGTTAAGGGATACAGACTTCAGTCCCACCATCCATCCACTCACAGGTCAGGGTCCCAGAGGCCTCCATTTTTAGCAGCTATGCTTCCTAAGAGGACAGGCCTGCATGTGGATTATTTCTTTTAATATTTCTTCAGTCCTTCTCCCACTTCAGTTCTTAGGAAATACGTAGCACTGTTTTATGTACAAGCCTCTGCTCCTAGATGGAAAGGTCCTACGCTAGAGAAACTCTAATGCCATATAAAACCAGGATATGGTCCAAGGATTATTGCATAACCAGAGTCTTCTGTGAAGGATTGTGACCAGAAAGGTTTTCCTCTGTAAATGGCTGTGACCTAAAAGATTCAACAGAAGAACAGAACAGATACTCAAACAGGGCCAGACCATAATTCCCAGTCTCTGAGGATCTTTTCTGTCTCTGCAGGCCCATCTCATTCACACTTTTGCTCCAGATAAAAAGAGCTAGCTGTTGTTGCCACAACAGAAGCAAGCTGCCAGGCCTGGCCTGCTGAAGCGCCAGCTGCCCTCCCAAATATCTTTTCTCTCTGGGGCAAACACACTCTCCTAGCCTCTTCCTTCTGTCTGGGAGATAAGTCATGCAGCAGAGCCAGGAAATTAGTACAAAGTAGCTGGCAAAGGGCAGCCTGGAATATCTTGTCCTGCCCAACCCACCCATACCATCCCACAGTGACCAGACTGCTTTGAACAACGTTTAAACATGTGCTCCAAAAGGTAAGGAGAGACGGCACCTGGCCCAGGACAGATAAATCCCCAACAGCTGTGCGGCATTGCACTTGCTGCAGCGTGACAGCACTGCTTTTCAGAGCCCAGATGAAACCAGTGGGAACTAGAACAGTTCTCCCTAGACTGAGCAAGAGAAGTAGGCTCAGAGAGCTTTAAAAAACAAAAGACAGAAAAAACATCCTCCCAACTCTGTCCTCAGGCTCTTCTGGACACTTAGACATATCAACACCTCTGAGCACAGGAAGCAAGAGTGGTGAGAGGAGGCTGAAACATTTTGCCCCAGGATGATAAACAGCTCTCAGAGGCTACCCTGGGGACTGGCAGAAAGAAATTGGCCTAAGAAAAGCTAATAGGGGAAGCAATGACAGGAAAGAGCAACTGCATCACTATCAGCTACTGCCTCAGCTCTCTGAGTTCAACATTCCCCTCCTCCACATTCCTCCCCATTTCCCTCCCTCCCTCCTCCCCCAACTTTTTATTTCACATCAGGATGCAGGTGTGATGGAAAGGAAAGTGCTGCAGGAGAATTCTGGTCTGCTCCTAACAATGGTTTAATCTATTTGACAAGCCCTCCCCCTAGGCTCTCCCCTGCTAAAAATAATCAACTCCTCAGCCTTTCATGGGAGTTTAGCCTTAAGACTGTGGGATCGGTGCTTTATTTCCTCCTTCAGCCAAACGCCTTCCTCAGGTGGCAGAACTAGTTCTTTCTGCCTTGCACCAACAGCTTTGATAGGCTGCCTGACGCTGAGCATAAGCAAGTTTACTAAGAGCCACATGCTAGCCTGGGTGAGGCAGTGGTCAGCCCTGCATTCCTCAGCACTGCTATGATTTCTCCTCCTTTATTTCAACCACTGGAGGCATAGCCACACTAGCCAAGGCAGGCTTGTTCCAGAGCTCCAGGTGCAACCAGGAAGTGGGAAGGCGCAGAGGCAGCTTTCCCAAGAGTGCTGCAGATGCCATCTCCGGGCTCCTGCTCTACCCAATGGTGCTCACTGACCACATGGCCCTGGGAGCCTCCTCCAACAGTTCTAGCTTCTGCCAACACACCTGAGCCCCTCTGATTCCAACAAGGCTGTCTGGAAACTATCAGTCATTCATGGGGAGCTTCTGTTGTGGGGTCATAGAGTAAATAATTTTATACTGACTGTGACTTAACAAAAATGCAGAAGAATACCTGGTAAGATTGCCATAATCTGTTTCATTTGAGTAATGCAGATCTGCAAAGCAGTAACTGCTCATTCCCTTACGTGCCATGAATTCATAAAACCCTTTCCTCATCACATTCTCTTCACTCTCTCTGCTTCAATTTTTCCCCTCTAGTAACTCTTTTCAAGGTAAGAATGAGAGATGTTTTACTTTTCTCATAAGTCTACAGCTTTTCCATCAACTGCTCTCTGTATTGCCTCCAGTGACATAAGTGCAACACACTTACGTGTACTGTGTACACTAGGTTATACAGTAAGGAAATACAAATTAGCCACATTAATAGGGTAAATTTCAGTAATTTATCTAAGCATTATACAAACAATGCGGTAAACAGCCTTTCATTAAACACATATGAACCCCACTTAAAAAAATAATGCTGTGCATTTCACATAGTGCCTGGCCTTTGTTAGAAGTTATTTTCCTCTTCCTGAGAACAGGAACACAGAATACAGACAAAACCCTCAGAACACTAGGTAATTTTAAGTAGATCTCTGACATACTCCTCTGGAGACAATGAAATGCTGAAAGTAGCAGACAAAATGGAGTTAAAGTTCAAACCTATGTGTTTTCCCTTTCTGAGTACATGGGTCTTTCAGTCTGTCCAATGTTAAAACATATTTCTGCAGTGTTCATCTATGCTTTCTCAGTCTCCTGTTTTCCCAGTATTCTCTCAGCATCCATGACCGTTACAGGAAGAATACTTTCATGATTAATAATCAAGTACAGATAAGGTTTAATCACAGAGGAGATGAATATGACATCAGAAAAACTGATGCAGGCAGCAAGTTTGGTATTATCAGATCAGGGTTATCACGGGCTGCTCTAGTAGTTTTTCCCCTTCAGAGAAAAATATACTGTTTTGTCTGATTTATATGGGCAGGAGTGCCAGTCTTCTGCCTTAGCTACTTGGCTGAACCTTCTCTAAGGGGAATGCATCAGATGCACTTCATTTTAGGCTGGCGTCTGACTAGCTACTTGGGCAACCAAGCAACTCCTCTGCACCTGAAGGCAAATCATAGAATCATAGAATGGTTCAGGTTGGAAGGGACCTTAGAGATCATCTTGTTCCAACCCCCCTGCCATGGGCAAGGACACCTCCCACTAGACCAGGTTGCCCAAAGCCCCATCCAGCCTGGCTTTGAATACTTCCAGGGAGGGAGCATCAACGACTTCCCTGGGCAACCTGTTCCAGTGTCTCACCACCCTCACAGTGAAGAATTTCTTCCTTATATCCAGCCTAAATCTACCCTCTTCCAGTTTATAACCATTACCCCTTGTTCTGTCATTATCTATCCTTGTAAAAAGCCCCTCCCCAGCTTTCCTGTAGGCCCCCTTCAGGTACTGGAAGGCTGCTATCAGGTCCCCCCGCAGCCTTCTCTTCTCCAGGCTGAAGAGTCCCAACTCTCTCAGCCTGTCCTCGTAGGGGAGGTGCTCCAGCCCTCTGATCATCCTCGTGGCCCTCCTCTGGACCCGCTCCAACAGCTCCACATCCTTCTTGTGTTGGGGGCCCCAGAACTGGACACAATACTCCAGGTGAGGTCTCACGAGAGCAGAGTAGAGGGGCAGAATCACCTCCCTCGACCTGCTGGCCACACTTCTCTTGATGCAGCCCAGGATGCGGTTGGCCTTCTGGGCTGCAAGCGCACACTGCCGGCTCATGTTGAGTTTCTCGTCAACACACACCCCCAAGTCCCTCTCCTCAGGGCTACTCTCAAGCCATTCTCCGCCCAGCCTGTATGTGTACTTGGGATTGCTCCGACCCAGGTGCAGGACCTTGCACTTGGCTTTGTTGAACTTCATGAGGTTGGCATGGGCCCACCTCTCAAGCCTGTCCAGGTCCCTCTGGATGGCATCCCTTCCCTCTGGCGTGTCGACTGCACCACACAGCTTGGCATCATCTGCAAACTTGCTGAGGGTGCATTCGATCCCACTGTCCATGTCACCGACAAAGATGTTAAACAGCACTGGTCCCAGTACCGATCCCTGAGGAACACCACTTGTCACTGGTCTCCATTCAGACACTGAGCCATTGACCGCCACTCTCTGAGTGCGGCCATCCAGCCAGCTCCTTATCCAGCGAGTGGTTCGTCCATCAAACCCATATTTATCCAGTTTATCAACCAGGATGCTGTGCGGGACAGTGTCAAACGCCTTGCACAAGTCCAGGTAGATGACGTCGGTTGCTCTCCCTTGATCCACTGTTGCTGTGACTCCATCATAGAAGGCCACCAGGTTTGTCAGGCACGATTTGCCCTTGGTGAAGCCATGTTGGTTGCCGCCAATCACCTCATCTCGATTTTCCATGTGCCTTAGTAGAGTAAATCCAAGCCTACCTTCCCCCAGTAAGCAATTTCTTTGTTGTAACGCAACAGTAGAGCTAGTCTGAACACAGCATTACAGACATGCCTTCAAATCTTTATTTTCACCCCAGGCTTTTTTGCCCTTCTGTGCTCCCATGAGGCGTCTCATGCTACCACAGTCTACATTACAAGGTGACATATACTTACTTATTTAAAGTTCCAGGCTTAGTTCTCACACTGCTTATGGAAATGGAGTTCAGTTTTCATACACAGCTCATTCTAAAAGGCCTTCATTTGAGTAGAGAGTAGATGAAGATTTGCAGGATGTAAGTTGGGGGAAGATGAGAGAAAGCTTTTTCTCCACAGCTCTTCCCAGTCTAATGTTACATAACTCGCTCACAACATATCAGTGTCTGAAGAGAAAAACTCCTTTGTGGTTACCTCCTTTCAGGCAAACTGCAGAAATCAAGCACAGAGCACCTATATGTTTTACCCAGAGGACAAACTATGCCTTGTGATTTACATTAGCAAGTAACAGCATTTGAGTAGGCTGGAGCTGGATCTGCTCCTCAAGGTGATTACATGCTGTGGCTTAGCTGCTCACCAGCTGGGCTTGCAGAGCGCTGAATATGAGTGTGAAGACACTTGGGGAAGAAAGGGAAATAAATGGAGACTTAATTGAATGAAAGGAAGTGGTTGGAAAACAGCAACGGTTTTCTTAAAGACACCTGGTGAACATGACAGTCTGCTGGATGACTAATAGGAAACTCTCTGTGTTCCTATTACTATATATATATTTATATGGTAATGTATATGACTAGATAAAACCAGGTCCCTTCTATAAGGAAGCAAAACCTCACCTATCTAAGCCTATCAGAGCTCAGCTGAAGTGAGTCTCAACCTTTGCATTCACAGCAAACTCTCAAGCTTTTTGAGGGCACGCAGTACTTCATGCTTCTGGTCAGTCCCTATTTGATTAGGAACGAAACTCGTTTTTTACCTCAGATGTGTATTACCAGAACTGCGACTTGGGTAACAGAATATGGTAAAAGGAGTAAGCAGACTTCACGAACTCACTCCCAGCCAAAGTTCTCTGTTCCCTCATAGTGTTCTTATGCCATCTAGCGGCCTCCAGAATATCGTAATAAATACTGTGGAACACTTCATGTATTTTCTTGCTAATCAGAAGCAGCTGGAGATAGAAAGATTACTGTATCCACAAAAGATCAAGAAAAAAATCTAATTCCAAAAGACCAGAGTTTCTCTGAGAAGCTAAATAACACAATAAAAAAAATTTTGGTCTCGTTTCTTTGTCCAAGGGACAGAAGGAAACACGTCCCTTCCACAAAGCAAGCCTGCAACATGAGTATGCAGGTCAAAATACACAGCCTGCAGTCATGAAGGACTTCCATACTCTGCAAGAAAATCCACTGGCATTAGTCATTCGAAGGATCTTCCACCCCTCATGGCTACTCTTCATGCTGTTTTTCTACTCATCAGTCACATTTAGTCCACTCTCCCCTGCACCTCCACTGAGATGTGAAACCATGAGGTGGGAACCCACAGACATCTGACATTAGCACAGCCAGAATTAATAGGAAGTGAATTCACATGTTCAAAAGTTTTCCACGTTTGATTCCTGCAGATGATCACGTAGTCTTCTATTACAAGAACACTCAGTGAAAGAGTGCCTCAAGCTGGACATTTGTTTATAATGTTTGTCATTCACTGAGTGCAAGTTAGTTAGAAGTCAAGCTGCATTGACTCTGTATTCTGGTTGGATAACTGAGTCAACCAAACAGCAAAAATTTATAACACTGCAGTCTCATTTGGAGTGAGCACTGTGCTAGCTAATCACAGCATCAATTACAAACTGTTTTCAGCTGCTGATCAAATGATCCACAGCATATCAATTATGCGCTAAAGAAATTCACTACTAACTCTGAATAAGTACATTCTTGAACTTTGCAATTTGTTCATCAACAATTTACTAAATGAAACTGGGAAGTAATATCCACAGAGAGATAACACTCTATTCTATTTGCAGGAATGGAGAAATTTAGAACCTCCCAAATTTACTGCTGGCAGTTAAAATAGACAACAGTTAACAGCAACTTGCTGTAGCCTTTGTTTATTACCTCATTCATACTGCTACTTTGTGCTTAATTGTCTAATTATAAGCAAATGATACAATAAATTCAGTAGAAAGGAAAACAAACTCTGTAGTAAGGATCACTTTTTGTTACGCATGTGGATGGAATCCAGGTACTGTATTGATACATATAAAAATCTCAGTAAAAATGAGCACACAGGAAGAGATCTTGCCATTTACCCGTACTTGCTGTTTTCTTAGGTCTTCTGTCAGCTCAATGGATTTTACATAGTGTTCACGTTCATTTCTGTCAAATATTTTTGCACATTTACATAAAGCGTGAAGTTACATACCCTTTAAATAGAAATAATTTACATGTAGGAAACTCAACTTACCAGCTTTGCTGATGGAGTCTATATTGAGAAATGGCTTCCCTTTTGCTTCTACTAAGTTTAAGAAGGTTAAGTAATTTATTTCTGTGGACTGACCATAGCCCTCAAAGTTGGTATTTCTACTACTATTATTAAAACCATGCGTGACAGACTGCTGCATAGTGAAGGCCAATAAGGTCTGAAGTGCTACTCTATGTAATGCAAAAGAGTAACGATGTATGTCCAGAACCTGCACACAAAACCAAGATTCATGCTGTGGTTCAGTTCCTCTTCATAGCAAATACTCCATTAGGTGCTCCATCCTCTACTGTTTGATACTACAGAGCATCAGCATATGTATGGACACACAGGCTTGAAAGTCAGAATGAAAACACCTACACCCATATTGCTTACTGGTCAGCTCTCATTCTGAATTTACTCAGCAACAAGACAACGTGAACTTCAGACAGGCAAAAGTCAGGCCTGTGAGCATATAGTCAATGCCGATGCAACTAGATCAAGCTACTCAGCTCTGGGATCCCAAGTAGAAATGCAGTTACTGAAGACAGCACAAGTGGCCTGAGAGCTCACAAAATCTTGAGTAAACTCATGAGACGTTCAGTACCATTTCGTTAGTATCTAATGCTACTGCAATGATTTGTGTTTCTGTTGAAGGAACAAAATGTGCGAAGTTCAGAAAGTACCTACAGCAAAAATGTAACATAAGATGATGGATGAGCATTGTGGTTTAACCCCAGAAGGCAACTAAGTACCACACAGCCACAGAAAGAAGGGCAGAAAAGAAGCTGAGATAAATCACAATAGAAAATGGATAAACAAGAACCAGCTATTATTTTAACAATGTACATTCAACATGAAGGCAATCAAGGTACATCAGGTGTCAGGAAGAAACAGTAGTTAACCTTATATAAAATGTTCCTATCTTCTGGTAGGAAGCAAGACACATTGTAAGATTCCTTTTTCCCTTACAGCATTTTCTTTGACTTAATTCTGTACCTTCCAAAAGCAGCAATGTTTGATGTTTTCCAAAATTTCCTTCCTGGAAAACTGTCACACCACCTTTACTGAAATATATCCAGAGGCTATATAAGCACTCAACGATAAAACAAGCAGCAAGAACGATTCCACTGTACTGCATACTTCACCTATGCTTTATACGTATACATACACTGAAAATCTTTTTTATATGTACATTCTCACATACTTGTACAGGTGGGGTTAGTGATCACAATAAGAAATCTCCCTGTCTACTACCGTCCATTGACAACCTTTCATTTACAATACTATTGAAGCAAAGTGAGGCATTCAATACACTTTTTTTAAAATGTTTGTGCATCAGATCTGTCTCTGTTCTCGGGGAGCTACAGAAATGAGCCACCCAGCCTCACTGAGCTCGTTGTATACCTTTAAGCTGAAATACAACCTGGAATCCTACATTGGATCAGTTGTAGGTCTGACATCTTAGCGTAGCAGACAGCTTGGAAATACAATTTCTCATTTCAAGGACAGCCTGAAACACAGTTCAGCATGAAACAGATCCTAAATCTCTTTGAAGTGATTACACTTGCACACGCAGCTTTGGTCTCCCAAGCAGTAAAAGGAAATAATCACAATTCTTTTCATACTTCCTCAAAAATGCAGTTAATCAAAATGAGTCAGTATCTCCAGTGGCTTTTGATTTCTAAACAGATAGCACATATAAATATTTCAATGCCTCCTTTTGAAGTTTGCTTTTCTTCCCTTCACAGGACCAGCTACTACCAAAGTTAATTGATAATACAATCCAGTTTGAAGTTGAGGAGGTCCTACCTTATACCATTTTAGAAAACTGTAAAATACATGATTACTTAATACTTAAATTTATAAAGCCATGTATAACTGTCCAATAGACTGCTTATTATACCATCCTTTTCTTTGACCAATACCTATATTTCATTGAATCTAAGATGATTCCTCTCCCACTACGTGCCTTGTCTCCATTTTCCATGAAAAATAAATTACAACCAAAATTTGTGTTATACCATGTTAGGCCTAAGAAGCACTCTGAGAAATAAAAGGCACTATACCAAACCGGAGTGGTGCCGGAACTGTCGTGCTGGGCAGCAGCTAAGCCATCACTCATTAGTACCCTTTACACATAACCTCAGGAGTCAAGCAGAGTTTTCAGTAGTTCCATAATCCCTTTATATCATCAGCTTTAAATTTAATGCATCCCGGCTCATGAACAGGAGCAAACAGAACAGCCAACCTAGAGTCCAAACCACTATGACAGTGTGGAAATGCTCTCTTTCTCCTCTGCTCTTTCACTCTTCAGTGTGAACATGTATGCATTTGGCTAATAACTTCTGCTCATGTCTCCTTTCCTCAGATGTAATACACAAAGAACACAGAAGTTACACTGTTGTGGAAAGTGGCTTAAGACCTTGAGATTGAAAAACAGGTGATGACAACAACATAGAATATTGCTAATTAATATTACAAGGCCAAAAATACCCTTGCTAAAACCTTTCACACCCCTTACCCCAAATTCTTCTCCCTCACATAAAGCCATGACACAAAAGCCATTACCTTCCTGAAGGCCCTCGTTAACTTCTCACAAGCAGGTAAATCATCAGCCTCGGCTAGACCCTGAAATTCCAGCAAGACCTCTCAGTCTGATGAAGGCAGAGCATTCTCAGAAGCTCCTGCAGGTTTAACAAAATGTAATTCCAGGTTTTTTCCCTCTTTTTTTTTTCTGGCTACTAATTTATAGATTTGTCTTTATGAAATTATTCTGCTAGGTCACCACATTTGAGAATTGGCTCAGATGAAAACTGAGTATGCTACTTACTCTAAAACAGTAGTCAGAACAGCTGACTGTGATTATCTCTCATCATTGGGAACAGTTGCTGCAAGAGACTTCCATCACATCTCACACTTGTTTGTTCCTGGAAGGCAATGCATTTTTTTTATTATTATTATTCCTTCCACCTGATAATGCCACTGTTGTATACATGCGGTTCACAGCATGCTGGTAGAGAACACATTTCTCTTTCCCAAAGGCTGATACCTTGCCTTTGATCCCACTGAGAATTGGATGGGACAGCCTTCTGCTAGCTGCATGAATCATTGCTATTCTGTGAGGGAATAGTATGAAACCATAAAAAGCCTTGTGACATTTGGACTATTTGCACTATAAAACAATGATACAAAAGCTTCATTGAAATCCAGCAAATCATCTACAGACCACTGTCACTACTGCATATCCAACAGAAAATAAGTTGGTCTGTTAAAGCAGATTCTCTATCCAAAGCACATCTGTGTTATGAGTGTTGTGAGACTTCACAGTTCTGCTTTTGTCCACCTTACTCTCAATATACACACTTTGAACTTGGTAATTGCAAGAGGTGCTCCTCAGAACAACTCTGCCAACGCAGTCACATTCTAGAGCAAAACTGTGTGACTCTGGTCTGACTCGTATAAGCTGAGTACTAGTGAGCTTTGTGACAAGATCTTAACCTCAGGTAAGAGAAAACTTAGGCTCAGGACAGCCTCTCATAAATAATTCCAAGTACCTCATATTTCTCTTCTTAAAAAAACTCTCAAACATTTCCTCATTAGCTGCTATGTCACAAAAGTCTTGGTAACCAATGCTTAAGGTTCTGGGCATCACCTATCTTGCTGATCTGTATTGTTTTCCTGTGTCTTAGACTGTGCTACCTGGGTCTTGGACTACCTTTCTTGTCTGTGTTTCTACCCGAACAAGTTCAATGTGGTTCCAACTTTGTAGCCAAGGTTAATAGTACTTTCCCAAACACACACAACACAACTGGATGCAATTTTCAGCTGGTAACTTGTTGTATTGATGATTTAAGTTACAACTATCCTCTTCCATCTTAGATTTTAAAAGACAGCTTTCACACCATAAGCATTCTCCTTATTGTTTACTCTCCACAAATACATGGGAGTTGCATCCATATGAGGCAAAGGCTCAACTGACAGGTTACTGCTTTCTTGGATGTCTTACATTGGTCATGTTAACTAAAGAGATAATGAGATGCCTCGAGAGTTATGAGTCATTAATACAGTCTCAGTTCTGCAAAAGCTGAGCAGATGACTAAGCTCAGGTGGGTGGACATCTTCATAAGCAATACAGCAGCCAATCTCTTCCTAATGATGTCTGTGGAGGACTGATCAGCAACAGCAACATGAAACCAAGGCTAAGCCCTTCTGGAATAAACATTCCCAGCATTTGTATACGCTGTCAGAGTTAGCTTTTATGTTTTTCTTCTGAGTGTTTTGCTCAGAGCAAAGGATTAGTGCCATGGATGCATGTTTTGTTAGTACCTAGCATTCAGGTACTGAGGATCTTGTCTTGGAGTGGTTGTCTCAAGATTCGTTTTTCAAGAGTTCATGAGATCTTTGTAGCAATTAAAAAAATAAATTAGATATGGACTGCACATCTGCATGCTTAAAGGTGTTCAAAGTGCTGCAGCTTAAAGCAAAATCATAATCTGAGGTTATAGCTCTCATGCCTCTGCTCATATGGGATAAACAGCACCATGGTGAGATTTCCTTCCACCTAGAATTTGCTTTGCTTTTATTGCATTGGCATAAATTCACATGGTAAGAAGTGCTCAGATACACAGCTAATAAGCCAGAGCTTGATATATCCCTATGCACCAGCTCAGACCCAGTAGCTGTTCTTGGGCACAGTCATCTCCACCAAATGCAACATCACTTAGATTTAAGAGCCAACAGCAGTGCACTTAGATGGCTACTACAGCTTCACTACCTTATCAGCATCTTATGCTTGATCACATAGGTGAGCTCTAATCTATAGGAGAGATGGGCATATATACCAGTGTACCAGAGTCCTCAGAGCCTGCATTCTGAATCATTGAGATTAAAACCAAACAAACCAAGAAAACAAAAACCTCACACCTTTCTAGTAGAATCAGTTGGGTTCTGGCTCACCTGGCTGGAAAGAATAACAACAGAGTGGGCAGAGATGCTGCTGCTCCTGTGGGAGTGCTTCCCTGCCTCACTTCATGGATGACTGGACTGCTAAGGCAATTTGCAATAGCTTACAGCTCAGTCTTCAAGGACTAACTGAAACTAATGCCACTTTAGCTGTCCAAGCAGGAAGAGGAGGACAGGAAGTTTTCGAGCCCATTTGTCCAGCAGACCTCAGACAGTCAGGGTCCTTGAGTGTATACAAATTTGCCCACACAGTCCAAGGAAGAAAGATCCACTCTGACGAGTGCAAATCAACCCTATTATTCCTCCCATCAGAGTGAGATCACGTAGCTCACAAAGGCTGCCATCACTGCCCTCTCACCAAAGGGAGACCCAGGCACAGTCTGGTTTTGGGCAGCACTTCTCCCTGTCTCACTCTGGTAGTTTCTTGTGAGACATCAGGCCTCTCTGAACATCCCTCAGGCACCCAGAATTTAGGGTGTGAACATTATCAATGCTACCAGCACTCCTCTCAGAAATATGGGAAGCCATATGTAGGCAGCTGGTGCTCCATGGGGATGTTTCTCCCACCCTCCTTGGCATTTCCCTCTTCAAGTCAGCCAGAAGGCACCACAATGATCAGCACTGGAGTTTGTGAATGCTGTCAACATCATCCTCACTGCCCTCAAACAGCTGTTGAGCACAGCTGTCCTCCCTCCCTGGCAGTGCTTTGCTCCATGCTCCCTGCTTCTCAGAGATGAACAACCCCTGCCCCAACAAAACACTTCTTGCTCAGCTCGTAAGTTCTGTCCCCATCTCACACTTCTGATTCCCACACCACTCAAACAGCAGGAGGAAGCCCAACAACTACCAGCCCACCAGATCACCCTGGGTGCCTGTCACAGATCTCAGAAAGGCACTGGCAACAGGAATTGTAACATCAAGTGGAAAACCAGCACAACCTTTCCCTGAGCCCACCAGTGTTCCCCAGTCTCAGCCCAGTCCTCCAGAAGCCACATGCTTGCACCACAGCCCCTCCAAATGTGAATCACTCCACAGCAAAGCAAAGATCCAGAAGGCTGAAACTTTGCAAAACTCCTCCTTTGCTTCTGCCTACCGTCCCAGGAGTTGCTTTCTGGGAAGGGAGTCAGACTCTGAGCACCTCCCCACTGTTCAGTCGCTTCACACTCCCCACTGTCCTCACAGGGCAGAGAGGCCCTTGCCTGGCAGCTGCCACCACCACCACCATCCTTTCCACACCTCACAGCTGCACCCCAACACCCTGCTCCCTGCTGCCATGCGGACAAGTCTGGTGCTGGGGTTCTCCTCTCACCAGACCATGGAACTGCCTAACCACTCTTGGAGCATGCTGGCCTTTGTTGCCTTCACACTGAGGCAAAGCCACGTGGGGTGCGAGGCTCCCTATTTCCCCTCTTTTTTTATTTTTTTCTTGTTTTTCAAGGTTGTGGTTGCCACTGACAAGGTGAGTGAACAGTAAGTTCTGAAGGTGGAATGGGCAGGGTGTGCAGACTCAGGGAACATGAGGAGGCCACAGGCAGGGGCCAGGCCCCTCTCCTCACAGCAGCAGCAGGGAACAGCCAACAGTCTTAGGAGGTTTGCTGATTTCTGGGGCCAGGATGAGGAATGCTGCCCTGGACCTCCAGCTGCTTCCCCTTATCCACACAAACACCAGTAATGCTGCCAGGAGTCACTAGGAGCATATCAAGCAAGACTGACTAGGTGACTCTGGAAGTAAGGTGAAAGGCAGGGGGACAGGCGCTGCCTCCTCTCTAGTGACACCATGTTTGGTGTACTGTGTCCAGTTTCAGCCTGCTCAGTACAAGAAAAATAGTCACATGCTGGAGTAAGCCTAGCAGGTACCACCAAGCTGTCCAGAACTACTGTGTTTGAAGAAGAGAACCCCCAGGGGAGACCTAACTGCTGTCTGCAGCTACCTGATTGGAAGAGAAGACAAAGCCAGACTTCTCCTGGAGGCACACAGCGATAAGCCAAGAGGCAATGGACACAAGCTGAAACATGGGAAACATCTATTAGATTGCAGGAATTTTATTTTATTTTATTTTAAACCATAGAAGTGAACAAATAGCAGACAAAGAGGTTGTGAACTTACCATCCTTAGAGTTGTTCAAGATTTGACTGGACAAGACCTTGAACAAACTGATCTAACGAGACCTGCTTGAGCAGAGGTTTGAGTAGGATGAACTAGGGAAATCCCTTCCAACCTCAATTATTCTGTGATTCAGGAGGACTAGAATTTAGAGCTAAGTTTTCTAAAAGGCTCTGTTCCCAAGTGTTACAATTATTTTCTAAAAGAGGTGGGTAGACCAAAGCCGGAGCCTTACAGAGACCTGGCTATAAGGTGTCATGAGAGGTGATGCCAAATTCCAGTCATTTTTGCTTATCCTCTCAAGTCTTTTAATCTGGGTTTAAACCTTAACAAAGGGAGGAATGTAAAAATTAAATCTTGACTGTGTGGGAGACATTGCTCCAAGAATATTCTCTTCTTGAAAAAAGTTTGCTAACCCAAACAAATGTAAAAGTGTTAAGTGTAAAACAATTCAGATGATAGCCTTAATTTTATTTAATAATGTTCTGCATGGAAAGGCAAAACTACTTCTTATTTCATTTGGTTTTTAACTAGAGACAGCAGACTTATTAGAGAATATTGGCAGTTCCAAGTAGGCTTGTCACAACAGCAGCAGTAACATAATTTGGAAGTGACTCCACAGTATCATCAGCAGTTACAACACTGCTGGGATATTTGCATTTGAATGGGTATTTTTATGAAAAAATATGCATATTTAAATATGTATATTGTGATTCCAGAAGTGCTTTGCTGAGTAGAATCTTTCTCATGCAGAAGGTGTGTAAGCTTGTTTTTTTCAGCTACTATGTGTATGTTACTTTTCATAGTCAACACATGGGGAGAAAAAAACACCATTAATCCTTTTCAGTATAAATAGTTATATTGGTATATACCAATATTTATTAATGTGACAATTTTGGGGTATATTTTAATGCGGTTTGGTTCTTCATTTCATAATTAAAAAGCCACACTAAAATAGTTTGATGTACGCAACAAATTGACTTAGCTAAGCAAGCTCATGCTGGTTTAAACTAAATTAATTTGATAAACCCTCTCTGAGTGCTGTTGTGGAGTAAACATGGGGTCTTTTGCAGACTGAGGCCAGGCAGAAGCACTTTGTTTCCAAGCAATAGAAGCTAACGCACATTGACAATGGTTCAGCCCAAAATCAACACGGGCTCTGAATTAAAAAAAAGAAGTATGTATAAGAGTTAGATACATTTATAGCAGATGCAAACTGCTTTGTGAAGGGGTCTGACAGGACAGAGCAAGAGGAAACTTTGTTCTACCAGCTGTGAGGTGCATTCTGATAGCTGGGAGCTGCAGCCACGCTGACCTCTGATCACTGCTGACACCGCTGTGCCCTTGACTAGCTTTTAAGTCCAGTGAGGCCTGCCTCCACGAGGCTTACTTAAAATTCTGGTCTTGTTAAAATCAATTGAATTTGGGCCGAAATGCAAGAAGCCTGTGCAGATTTTTGATTTTACTGTAGTTACAGAAGGCTGTGTCTGCATCAGAAACTCTTCCTGCCATTGCTGTGCTACCGAGAATGTGGGAGGGAAGGGGAGGTGGGACTAGTAAAACAGATGAACACACAGTACGGTTGTCCCAGGGGGAAAATCGCTTCTCACGTTGCGTGATGAGAGACATTGGCGCCAGAGCACAGGGCCGCAGGCGCAGGGGGGTGGGCGCAATCCGGGCAGGCACCAGCCGAGACCCCACAAGGGGGCGCTGCCGCCGCGGCCATCGGCGGTACGGACCCCGCTGCACCGCCGCCGCGTGGCGCCCGCTAACCCCGGCCTGCAGACGGGGCGGGCTGCGAGACCCCTCACAGCAGGCGGGAACGTGACAGGACAGCGCCTCTCCTGCAGGAGAGCCTCTGAAAATTTCGGTGTTCAGCTGGTGTAGCTTTAGGTATAAACAGGATAATCAGAATCCTCCGGGCCCCTCCAGGGGAAGCAGGGAATTCAGATGGCATGACTGAGGGCTGCGTGTGATCCGTCTGTGCCTGGAACACATCAATGCATGGGAGCAAGGAAATCACTCGCGTGCCTTGCTCATGCTGGATCTGCTGCAGCTGAAGACACTTGCACCAGCAGTAGTTTAATAAAGCCTGGTACAGACAAGGCATAGACAAGGTATATAGACAAGGCTCCTGATCTTAATCAAGCAAGGAAAGGTATATGGGAAAAACCTCTTCCTCCTACACAAAACTGAATACAGTAAAGGGGAAGGGGCACTTAAACAGCACACTCTGATCAATGTAAGACAGCTGAGTTGATTATACATCTTTAAATACAATCTCCATGAAAATTCTGAAGTAAAAATAGCTGTTCAGTGGTAATCACGAAAGTATAAGGAAAAGATGCATTCTGATTCAAGGAAGGATTTGTCCCTACAATGCATAACAAAAATCAAGTGATGAAGGCCATTTAAATGCCACTGTGCGTGTCCCTTGGAACAACTGGCTGGGTTGGCTGATAACAGCACCTGTCAAACGCACGGTGCGTGACTGCTTGCTGCTGATAGTAGAAGCAGACACCGTGATTACTAGCACTAAAAGCTGCACAGGTGTAAACAGCCAGAGCAGCAGAGACCTGAGAGCATGAGAGCTGGGCATAATATGCAGGAAAAGCAGCAACAGCCCCAGTGGGCTGCTGCTTACTAGCTGGCAGTAGGGCGTGCTGGCTCCTCGTAGCCCTGGGCTCACAGGACCACCATGATGTCTTCCAGTGGCTTTCGGGTCAGCGCAGGCACAGTGGCATCTTTCCTGGGATAGCCCACGGGGAGCAGCAGGAGCAGCTTCTCGTTCGCTGGGCGCTGGAGCAGCGTGCGGAGGTGGGGACCACAGTTCAGGGGTGTGGTGGTCACCGTGTACAGGCCTGCGTTCTGCAAGGAGACAGGAACAGAGTGAGACAGAGCTCTGTGCTGGCGGCTTTTGTACCCATTATTCTCATCAGGCACGTACACTTTGACATACTGGCTACCCAGAAATGCTGCTTTATTACTGCTCTATTACACTATTTTGCAAGCTTTAGAACGTCTGATTTTCTTATTGCCTCAACAGCACCATGAAAGAAGCCTATTCTGCCTACAGGGAGGGAAAAAAAAAAAAAAACAACCAGCATTTCTCCACTGCAGCAACAGCACAGGCTAATGGAAATAGCTCTGTTCTCTGACATAGCTGTACATTGTACAGCAGCAGCCTCCCTGGGGTTTGCAGCATGATGGGGAACCTGTGGCTGCAGTGAAGTTGGGAGGCAGTTGTGGGGCTCTCACTGGAGTTTCATCCCATGGGGTTCATCTCTCTCACAGAGAAATGTTTTGGTTTTTATGTAGTTGGCAGGGAGATGTCTTACAGCTTTGTGGATATTTGTTCCTGCTCAAGTTCTGTTCCTTGCAGAGACAGGGGAAACTGCCTCAGAATTTGTCATAGGAGTCTGTTGCATCTCTCACTGTGGCCAATGTTCTGGCTTACATCAGAAACCCAAAATAAGTCTATGCATCACTCTGCCCTGATACAAAATCTCACAAAAAAAAAGCTAAATGATCTGACAAATAGGAAAGAGCTGACACTATCCAAAATATGACCACACAGCTGAGGTGCTTCTGAGCATTGTGCATGCGGATTTCAGTCTCTTCATGTATGTAGTGCAAGAATTTTGGGAGGCTTCAAGATACAAAAGGCAGACAGGGAGATATGCTCAGGCAATGTGCCTCTCATGTTCAGTAGTATCTATGATCTTCTGAAGAGGAAAAGAGCTAATAGTAGTTGTACTGAATGTTATGAGTCCATGGCACTGTGTCCTTTAACATTGTCAATTAACTTCTAAGAGCGGGGGAAGAGATAGCTCTGAGGAACAGTTGGTAGGGAGCCTCAGAAGCCCCACCTGATAGTGAGCTGGCTGAGTGGAAAGTGGAGCCTTCTCACTCCTACTGCTTCTGATTAAAGCACTAGTGACATAGTGCTGGTTCTGCCCTATTCCTTGTGCATCCCCTTTGCCATCAGCTTTGTGGAGGAAAAATAAGAGACTCCTGTGCAGCTGCAGAGCAGCAATGCCCCAGTGATGAGCATTTGCACTGCCCACTTCTCAGATTTCCCATCCTGAAGATCCTCCTAAAGAACAGCAATGCAGTCAGGGAAATGTCACTCAGAACAGGTTGGAGGAGAAGTGGCAGTTGCTGGTAGGGAATTGGCCTAATATAAGAGGTGGCAGCTTGCTGTTATCCTGCTGGCAGGCCAGGCTAACAATCGGAATAGCTTCACTATTTAAGTAGTTGTGTGAGTGCATCAGATATCTCAAGCAGAAATGAACACAGAGAAACCACTGAGAAAATCCAACTGGTTGGTGTCAAGCATGCTGAGCTTTAGAAATCAGTACATTTTCAGAAATATCTCAGAAAGACTGATTGAAATAGTACAGTCTGTTCTGTAAAGTATGTCCCTGATATTTTTCCACTGTTGTGAACTAAAATGATTTGGGGTCAAGCCATTTTTCAGAGATTACTGAAAAGATGGTGCTAATGTGGCACTGTACAGCCATGCTTTGGTAACCTGCAGACCCTTGTCATCCCTGTTAACATAAAGCAGAAACTATATAAAGCAGAAACCACAGATGCTGAAGCCTATGGTAGGAGAACAGTGACAACTCTGGAATTAAGCTGCATTGCGTTTTTCTTCTTAAGCAGTACTGACAGTAGGAATTAACACAGACAGAGGCCTATGCACAGTAACTTTAAAACTCAAAACTAAGATATATTGCCAGGAATTGGACAATCCAGAGGACTGATAATGTTAAAATCTAAATTGCTTTCCATCCTCATTTTGGCAGAATAGTCTTGGTATATAATCCAAACCAGTATATTGACTCGCAGTGTGCCAGCTGTGTCACCATACCTGCAGTGCAGCAAGCAAGATGCCACAGGCAATAGAAACACTGATTTCATTGTAGTAGTGGGTCTTCTTTTTGCCATTTGGAAGGCTCCCATATACCTGCTTGAAAATGAGGATCAGATAGGGAGCAGTGTCCAAGTACTCTTTGATCCAGTTTGTTCTGCAAAATAATAATATTTAAGACATTTATTTTGCAACCCTTTCACTTTCCCGTAAGTCACATTTACAGTCTGCAAAGGTCCAGTAAAGGTACATGGCAATTATAGCAGTAGGCTAAAACTTAAAACATATTCTGTAAGGGATTAAGTATTATCAGCTTAACTTGAAACATTTCTGCAAAGGGCTTGAATAGAGTTCTGAGGTTTAACACATTCAGCTGAGGAATTGAAAAGTGGAATTGCACAAAAATAGGAGCTAAGTCTTGACCTCTTATCTGTGAACTGGCCTCATGAGCATTTGTCCTTAAGATGGTTTAATTCCCAAAATTTTGCAGACCTGCAGCTCCACCTGTTACCATAATGCCAACTTTTTTTGTGATCGCAGGGAAAACTGCTGGCAGAAAAGTTCAAAACTGCTTGATCTAAGGTATAAACCTAAATATATTCTTACAGCAAAAATTGCTATCCAGTTTCTGGATATTTCAGCCCTGTTAGAATTTATTTGGTTCCCAGTTTGCTACTGTGAGAATAGATACAGTAATGATGTCAGATTTAGATTTTTAAAAAGTCTGGTTTGTACTGCTCTCACTCAAAATATAAAAAATACTTCATTTTAGTAGTTTAGATATCACGTAAGATTACACAGCATATAAGTACCCGAACAATAATCGTTTTCTGAAAGAAATAGAAGAAATCAATCCTAAAAAGCTTGTGCATATGCTTCATTTGACAAACCAAGATTCAGTATGTGCCTTCCCATTGTATGAAGTTAATGAAGTCAGATGGATTTTGCAGAGCATTTCAAAAAATTAAATATTGCATAATTTAACACTTACATAGTGAGTCTAGCCTTGGGGCTATCACAGTCAATTCAAAATGCCTAATAACTTTGTGAGTTTTGTTGCTTGGCAAACAGCAGGAAAAAAAATGGAACAAAGTTCTGGCAATAGAGGTTATATAGAAATATAAAAACAATGGAGCCAAATGCTTGGAAGAGTCTCAAAATAAAGAGTATGTAATCGCTTTTACTGGAGGGAATTTTATGGATCAGCCCCCAAGGGTCTGCTCCTATTTTTAAGTTTTTCTTGCCAATCTTAAATCTTAGAAATATCTTAAAATGGGGAAGGAGGAAGAACAGGAAAAGTAAACTGTAAGAAATCAAGATAGGCTTCTTGGGAAATTTCAAATTTCCAGACTTTCCAGACTACGGTTATTTCAGTAAGATTCTCATTATCTTGAGAATCAAGACAAAGCCATGTAGCAGAGAAGGGTATGCTGAGTATTTAAATTACTTATTTCACCCCTTTTCTAGTAAGATTGAAGCACAGAGGCATAATGAGTTTCTCTTCTGCGTGTCCATCAGGTGCTGCATCTCATGTGGCCCTTAGAACAAGGTAGCCAGAATCAACACAAAGATAGTAAAATAAATGCACCCTCTCACTGAGTGGGAGCTCCAGCTTTCTTCAGACAGGAGTTTCTTCTTCCCAGCTGCAAATTAGTAAAAGGACCACAGTATAGAGACTCCGGCAACTCACTGGCTGGGATAGCCTCCATCCTCATCTCCCTTCTTTCTCTGTAGTCAGGAAGTGGGAAATGTTTACGACTGCCCTCCTAAGCATCATCAGAAAACTAGGAAGGGCTTAAGGAGCATGGACTTGAAAGAACATTTTTAAAACAAGATTTAAAAAATTAAGCTGTATATTTTCAATGGGTGTTTTTTTTTTCTTCCTGAAAAATAAGTCAAAAAATACTGAAAGAAAACCATGGATAAAAATTTCCCAGCATAGTTTTTCCTGGATCAAAACACAGCTCCCTTCAACCCTCTTAACCAATTGATTGTTTCATACCTTAGTCTCTTCAGGTCACTAACCCATCTGTCTCCCATCCTTTTTTTGTAGTTTATTTCTTCTTCTTCTTCTACAATCTCCCGAATCTTATGTTTTAAATCCGGATCTTGTACTACCACAAAGGTCCAGGGCTCAGTATGTGCTCCACTGGGTGAAGTACCTTAGTACAAGAACAGAAAAGGATGAAAAAACTGCTGGCACAGTGCTGAGTGAGGGTGTGCAGCGCAATGTATCAGTTCTTCCAGCTTTCAGACTGATCATCAGAGCAATGGGAAAGCAAGCTGATGAGACAGGAAAAAAGGACCGAGATAAGTTCTGGCAGACAATTTCTGAATTTGTAAATGTAAAGTCCCATTCTGTGACTGAGGTTAGCCCTTTCATATAGCCATTTAACAGGAAAGAAAAGTTCAGGATTTGTAAAAATTCATTTGTGGTTCTTTATGTTGAGTCTATATTGCGGTGCAATGTATGCGTGCAGTAATGTTAACGCAAAGCATTATGCCTAAAGCAACACATCGTCTGAATATGCAATGAACTCAGCAATGGTTTTAGCTGAAGGGCAAAGCTAATGGCTTTCAAGGAAACAAGGCTAACCAACCACCCACAGGAATCTGTCGCTAGCTGACAAAGATGAGGAGCTGCACAATGCAGACATCTGCCACACAGCATACAGGGTTGTGTTTGTTGTCCCAAAGACAGCTGGCGTATGTAGGTGTGCTCATATTAAATCTACGCTTGCTCATTCAGCCCTGATCACTACACATCAACACCATTGGAGAATATTTTAAATGCCTAACAGGTGAAAGCCAGAAGCTGAAGGATATAGCTGTCTGTACAAGCTTACAGAGAAATAGGCTAAGGACACTGTTCAGATCTCTCTTAGCTCCTCATAAACATTTTAAAAATATTTGAAGGTCTTGAATACGTACTGTATTTGCTTATGTAACCACTCAGTTCAGCTTGAGAAACACTGAATAAGCAGCTTGAACTATCTATCTTTTACATTAAAATGCGTTTATACCGAGAACCTCATCTCTCCCTCAGGTTTGGATAAGAACAGATGACATTTACGTTTTGCTTTGTTTTCTTTTCCTCTGCACAGCCCAAAGCTTTCAGGGTTACAAAGTACTTCATCTGCACTCCAGGCTTGTTCACTTTGCTGCATTTGCCAAAACATGTTCAGTGTTTTAATGACTCCCAGCTAATTAGAGGAAGATGGAGACTCGTTACAGTGCAGTAACAAAGCTGCTTACAGTTTTTAAAGAGAAAACAATGCACCTCAAATGCTGAGAATTCCTTTATTATTAATCCTGTTAAAGGCTATTGTAACTTTCCTCCAAACAGCTTGTGAATATTTTGCTGTACTAACCACGGCTAGTTCATAGAATAAGAGAAATAATGAGGGTCAAAAACACTACTGGCTGAAGCCAGTGTTACTAAAGCAGAGATGAGATTAGGCAAGGACATTACAGTGATGATTTGAAACACATGAGTTCTCAAAAAAATGAAAATTCATATCTGATCCTCAGCCAAACCTTGATCAAGGTCCTCAGTGCACAGCCCAGTCATACAACAAGGCCCTGGTACTGATGCTGGAAAGACTGGAAAAGGTATTTTTGTTCTCAGACTGAAACTTTTTTCCTATAATAAGCCTTAACCATTTACATTATGTGAAATGTTTCCCATATCTGGGGCAATCTCATCAGTTTGTTTGGGGAAAAACAACAACAAATGAAATGGCACAGGATAAATATCATGATGAATGAAAATTTAAAGCATGTGAAGTATACATGGTTTGACATTTTTGAGAGGAAACACTTCAGTATTTCTATTTGAAAGAAATTTCACTGAAATGTATTTTAATTTTATTTTTTAAAAAAAAAACACCTTTAAAGCTTACAAATGAAAGATTTTGTTTCATGCTGTTGAAACGTTTTTTTCCTCTTAGGTACACTGAAAATATAAAAGAATTGGAAATGCTCCAAACCAGTCCCTGACATACAGTTGTTGAAGTGGAGTAATTTCCAAACTATCAATGGATGCTTACTCATTATGGCTCTAGGTGAGTCTAGGAAGGCCACGATCCAAGCACCAATTCCCTTGGCTTTTTCATATCACTTTTACACAGTTGAACAGCTATGCTGAAGCTTTTTTTTTTTCAGACCTTGAACCATTTAGCACCTACCTGCTGTTCTGATGACATTATCGATAACCTCCCTGGGGACTGGCTCATCACTGAGAAACCTGACAGATCGCCTCTTATTGAGAAGCTCATAAAACGTCTGTGACCTTTTGATCATTTCAGCCTCAGAGTAGCGCTTCGCAAAGAAGGGGACATGGGCAACATTTTCATCAAGTCCTTGCCACTCTTCATCAACCTCTGCAAAAAAACAGAAATGGTTAGGGATTCTTTTGGTAGAGAAAGCTGAAATCTTTGACGTTCACTGCTGTAATGCACTTTGCCCTGTATTGGCATACATTATACTTCTACACTGCTGGAAAACCAAAGTCTGAGGTTCCAGTTGACACAACTCATTGATCTCAAGCTCTGGGTACTGAACAAACACTTTGTTTAAATACTAATGGGCAGGAGGAACCTGGCTGTAGCAACTGTGATCCAGAGAGAACTTACAGCCTTTTGCACTTCAGTCTGCAAGCGTCTGTGAAAGTGGATTGTAAGCAGAAACAGCACTGAAAAGGTGGGCAACATTTCAGCCCACTTTTCTCAGTAAGTAAATGTGAACACACATGTGCATCCCCAAGCAGTCTAATAAGAAAAAAAAAATCAATCAAATTACTGAAGCTAAGAAGAGAGCTTAGCTATCAAGATGTGTAAGATTTCCTCCAAAGAGCTGAATGTCAGCTTCTTCCTATGTTCATGTTTCATAGCTGAAGCATTACAATCTAGGCTGTGTGCAAATGTGACTTTGTGGTTCAGTTCTTTGGTTTCATGATACTTTCAGAACAAGGGGAAATGGGTGACAGGCGTCTACACTTAGGATGACAACATATCAAATGCAGAGTATTGTGTTTCTTGTCTTTAAAAACTCAAAATGGTTCCTTATTTCACTGAAAGCTTTCCTTTTGTTGTTTGTTTTTTATACCATAAAATACATCATCTGTTGTCTCTGAAATCTCTTTTCCTCCTCTACATTCCTAGAATTAACAGGGATAGCATTTTTTGCTGCTATGACATGGAAGTTTAAGCCATTTAAATTTTGCATTTCTGCTAGTCAATAGTATTGAGCAATCTGTTACAGAGGGCTGAGTCAGGAAAAAAATATTCCAGTTCTTCTTCCGTTGCCATTAGGCTATTATTCCAAACTCATAACAGTCTCCAGTACAAATTGAAACAGCAATTAATTCTGTGTTTTGGTAATATGCAGTTGCCTTAGAGACCAGGCTGATTTTTTCTTAATTTTGTAAATACCAGTGCTATATTCACAAGCATGGCTCAGCATGTGCAAGAGGCTGCAATATATTCACTTTCATAGGTTGAATCTGAACAGTGATTCTGAACCCTTAATAACATACATTTTATTTTACATACAAACAAGTCACCCGGAAAGTTTATTCCTTTTTGCATTTCGTACCTATCTTAGGCATAGCACTCTCAGTCAGGTCTGCCAGAATCTGGCTACAGGGTAATGAGAAGCTCAGACAGCTGTAAAAATTGTTTTGTGAGAATCTTACACCCTCAAACTGGGGGAAAAAAAAAAAAGATACCTTTTTCTAGTGTACCCTTTGTGTTTTACATTTAGTGCAGTGGATTGTTTATTATTCAAATAGCAACTAGCTGACTAGAACTTGCTCTTTGCTAGGATTCTGGTGACCTTCTCCTTCAGAAATGTTCACTCATCCCTTTTCTGCTGATCTTCCTCCGCACTCAGTGAAGGGAATACCCCTGGGTTACAAAGGCTATGTTTATACTGCTCTGGGAAGCAGCCCAGAGCAGGAGGGTTACCGAGAGAATGGCCTTTCTCAGGCCCATTGATACATACAAGGCATAAAAACTTACAAGCTTTGTGTATGAATTCTCCCCAAATCTCCTCTTGAAGGACTTATGGGCCTGGAAGCTGGTTTGCTGCCTGCAGCTGGTCTCTTAAAATCAATCTCGTGTGTAGAGATACATCTACTACAACCAAGATACTCATTGCTAAACTGAGAATTAACAGTAAGACAGGCTGACGCGCATCCTAATTTTATCTATAGGCACCTAACATAAATGGGAAGAATGTTGTCTTTATGATAACAAAAAACTCCCTGAAATCAGCCGAGGTTGTACATGTGTATCGGAAGGCAGAAAACTATACTGGAAGTAGGTATTGGATTAGCGTCCGGGTGAAAATTTCAAGTCAAACTATACTATATGTATTTATATCAGTATGCTGTAGCAATCATTCCTGCTCATTTTGTAAGCTTACAGGAAACAGGAATAAGCTATTTCTATTCTAACTTAGAAATAGTCACATAAAGGCTTAACTCCAAAACCCAACAGTTCTTATGTGTTTTACTTACTTTCTTATGGTGAGGTTTTATCAGAGTTCAGAAAGTGGGAAATAACTTACATTCAATACATTGTGCCTTTTATTCTTTTTTTCTGGTGTAGCCTTTCCAGTCTAATCTTGGCTGCTAAACTGATCAAAGCCCTGTTTGGTCATCTCTTTTTCAACCATTATTGCAAAACCATCAAAAATCATTTTAGGTCAGAGATACGGAGACTGGCCTACAAACTACTGAAACCTTTACAGAAGAGGTTTGCCAAATGGGAGTAAAGACTGGAGGAACTGTGTGTAATCTCTGTACCTGATTTTAAAACACAAGGAGAAGAAAGTCAGGTTAATGATAAACCATGAATGTCGAAGAACAGCGTGATGAAATTACCTACATAGATGAGGACAGCAGTTACAGAGCTGACTCAGAGGATGTACTTAATCCAAAGAGCATGTTGCTTGTGGACAGTTGAATGCAGGGGCCAAGACAGCAAACCAGAAGAGCAGCCAGTGCCTGTGCAGGACACAGAGCTCACACTGCAATCGATTACTCTTTAAAATAGCCAGAGCATCAGTGCAGTTGGACTCTATGATCCTTATGGATCCCTTCCAACTTGGAGCATTCTATGATTCTAAGGACTACATTTTTAAACTTCTTTCCATCAGCTTTATCAAATGAACGGAAGATTGGAACTGGGATTTAGCAGAAAAATTTTGCTTGGGATTCTTATTTAAAACAAGGCACAATGAGAAGGGAAGAATCAAGTAACAATAGCAGTACCCACTTTAACGTGTTCAGGAAACANCAAGAATCTGGCTACAGGGTAATGAGAAGCTGAGACAGCTGTAAAAATTATTTTGTGAGAATCTTACACCCTCAAACTGGGGGAAAAAAAAAAAAAGATACCTTTTTCTAGTGTACCCTTTGTGTTTTACATTTAGTGCAGTGGATTGTTTATTATTCAAATAGCAACTAGCTGACTAGAACTTGCTCTTTGCTAGGATTCTGGTGACCTTCTCCTTCAGAAATGTTCACTCATCCCTTTTCTGCTGATCTTCCTCCGCACTCAGTGAAGGGAATACCCCTGGGTTACAAAGGCTATGTTTATACTGCTCTGGGAAGCAGCCCAGAGCAGGAGGGTTACCGAGAGAATGGCCTTTCTCAGGCCCATTGATACATACAAGGCATAAAAACTTACAAGCTTTGTGTATGAATTCTCCCCAAATCTCCTCTTGAAGGACTTATGGGCCTGGAAGCTGGTTTGCTGCCTGCAGCTGGTCTCTTAAAATCAATCTCGTGTGTAGAGATACATCTACTACAACCAAGATACTCATTGCTAAACTGAGAATTAACAGTAAGACAGGCTGACGCGCATCCTAATTTTATCTATAGGCACCTAACATAAATGGGAAGAATGTTGTCTTTATGATAACAAAAAACTCCCTGAAATCAGCCGAGGTTGTACATGTGTATCGGAAGGCAGAAAACTATACTGGAAGTAGGTATTGGATTAGCGTCCGGGTGAAAATTTCAAGTCAAACTATACTATATGTATTTATATCAGTATGCTGTAGCAATCATTCCTGCTCATTTTGTAAGCTTACAGGAAACAGGAATAAGCTATTTCTATTCTAACTTAGAAATAGTCACATAAAGGCTTAACTCCAAAACCCAACAGTTCTTATGTGTTTTACTTACTTTCTTATGGTGAGGTTTTATCAGAGTTCAGAAAGTGGGAAATAACTTACATTCAATACATTGTGCCTTTTATTCTTTTTTTCTGGTGTAGCCTTTCCAGTCTAATCTTGGCTGCTAAACTGATCAAAGCCCTGTTTGGTCATCTCTTTTTCAACCATTATTGCAAAACCATCAAAAATCATTTTAGGTCAGAGATACGGAGACTGGCCTACAAACTACTGAAACCTTTACAGAAGAGGTTTGCCAAATGGGAGTAAAGACTGGAGGAACTGTGTGTAATCTCTGTACCTGATTTTAAAACACAAGGAGAAGAAAGTCAGGTTAATGATAAACCGTGAATGTCGAAGAACAGCGCGATGAAATTACCTACATAGATGAGGACAGCAGTTACAGAGCTGACTCAGAGGATATACTTAATCCAAAGAGCATGTTGCTTGTGGACAGTTGAATGCAGGGGCCAAGACAGCAAACCAGAAGAGCAGCCAGTGCCTGTGCAGGACACAGAGCTCACACTGCAATCGATTACTCTTTAAAATAGCCAGAGCATCAGTGCAGTTGGACTCTATGATCCTTATGGATCCCTTCCAACTTGGAGCATTCTATGATTCTAAGGACTACATTTTTAAACTTCTTTCCATCAGCTTTATCAAATGAACGGAAGATTGGAACTGGGATTTAGCAGAAAAATTTTGCTTGGGATTCTTATTTAAAACAAGGCACAATGAGAAGGGAAGAATCAAGTAACAATAGCAGTACCCACTTTAACGTGTTCAGGAAACATATTAACAGAATTAGGAAATAATTGATGTAACTTTTTGAGATGTACTGCCTTCTGGGACAGTGTGAAACCTACAAACATGCCCAAAGTCACATTTGAATCAGGACATATCTTTAAGAGCCATATTGCCGCAATTGTGTCATTGTCATGAAGTATATGGTGGAAGCATGGCTTCCTAAGTACTGACTGAATAGGAAATGCTGTGATAATACTAGAAGCCAGGCTTCCCAGCTGAAGCATTGAATACCTTCGTTAAATAAACTGTTCCTTTCATGCTGCAGTGACTATCTTAGCTTTGGTTTCAGTGAGAGGGGAGGACTTTATTTAAAAAAAAAAAAAAAGTGCCCCTGCACTGAGATTATCTGTTCATTCAGTTTTATTGTCTGTATGACAAGTTAAGGAAAATAAAGCTTCTAACTTTGAGAAAATAAGGGATTAAGAAAAAAAAAAGTTGCACAACTCAGATTGAAAAAATCAGGGATCAGGAATCTGAAAGAATCAGGGATTGGGAAGCAGGGAGATTTGGCATTTCTTTATATCAGAGGTATAAAATTAATCTTAGATGTAACTGATTGAATAAAAATATAAAGTAAATGATGTACAGGCAACTAGCAATGGAAGAAAATTATTAATTTGCACAGAATGTCAGGCCTTGTAAGTTAGGAAGTGTGAAACTTGCAGTATTATCTAAGGCAAAGCTGAATTAAATTTCATGACGTTTGTTTGCCTGGATTTTTTTCCTCGTAAGTAGAAGAAAAGCAGCTACCCTGTGGCCAAGATGGTTCAGCACAATAACAACGTGGCGAAAAAGAAAAAAAAAAAAAGAATATATTTTCTAAGATATTGAACATGGGACAAAGGTGGGATGACTAGTGAGAATGAATGTATGAGAAGCATCATATCTAAGCTTAATTTTGTAAGCAAAAAAAATGCACTACAGATGAGAATACTGGATGAGGCAGGAGAAGAACCTGGAAGTGAGAGAACTGACAAACAAAATCCAAGTTCTCCTGGCAATTTATTTTTTAAATAAATTCATCTATGATTTATTCGTTTCTACCATGTGTCTACCATTCATTCTTAGCAGTTAATGTTATCCATATGCTAAGCTAAAATCATTATCAGCACCATCTGTTTAGTGCACGCTCTCTATATCTTTAATGGCTGTGTTTGGACACATTCCTGTTTGTATGGTCACGTTACATAATAGTACAAATACCTTGTTTACATCTATGTGTGTTCCTTCATTTGATCGACAACAGTCATCCTGCTAATCATTTGATTATCTTGTTAGACACATTCTCAACATTCCCATAAATTCTGTTCTGTTTGATGTCTACAATAGTCATCAGACTTCTTGTTTTTCAAGAAAATCCGAAATGATTTTGGCTTAGATATCCCATGCAAAATCTCATAATAGAAGTGCTCTTTGGATACATTTTAGGATGATGTTTGTATTCTTCCCAGCGTTTCACATGGAAACTTATAATCAGCCTATAAATCATGTAATAAATTTTGCCTTTATTTGTAGAAAAATTCTTACTATGAGTTCATAATATCATAAACTCACACTGAATACAGTGACTTATTTTATTTCTGTTGGCCACTTATTTTGCCCACGCTGATGCTTCCCTGTGTTATTGGCTCCCAATTTTATATCATTAAGAAATTTCACTTGTACACTCCTTGATTTTATGAAAGACTACAGGGTAATATTAATGATTGATCCTGAGATTGATCCTTGAGAAACATCACTAGTAACTTCAGTCTGAAGTGTTTGCTTTCCAAACTAGCTCTTCCAGTTTCTTCCCTAATTGCTTCCTAAGCTTAGAATTCCTCTTCCAATCCTTTTCTCCACTGTAATGATATGATGCATAGAATGTAATTAAATGCATACAAAGAAAGGCTATGGATCTATTAGATCTTTGGATCTAATGTGCTGGACAACTGACCCTGTGCTTCTTTGCATGATTGATGGCAGACTGCTACATAATCTGCCACTACCAGGAACCCAGTAATGAATCCAGTCCTGAACTGAATGTGTTGCTAATGGGAAGCTAAAGGAGATGGAGTGCCTTACTTGTGGGATATAAATAGTTGTTAGCAAGATGAGCCTGAAAATCCAGAGGGTTGGCCAGGGATCTTAACCAAAAGAAGTATCAAGTGGGAGAGATAGAGCTTGAAAAAAAGAAGTCAGCAACAAAGTATTGGGAAAATTACCTCAAACTGTAATGCTGTTACAGAATATTTCTTAAGATCTTCAGAGGAATGAACTGGCTGTTGTATAAAGAGAAGTATTGCTAGTTTATCTAATAAATGAAAAACTGAGTGCTACTCTGACTGTTGTCTATAAAGCACAGGAGGGTTACACACCAAGGCTGGAAAAGTACTCTTGGAACTAGCAAAAGGAGATGGAACAACAGAAAATGGGCACAGACTAGTATTAAACAAGCTTAGGCAGGCAGGTAGAGGAGAATTTTTAACTCATGGCTTGAGTTTCTGGAATAACCTTCCAGCAAGGTACTGAAATGGGATCAGGTTTTGAGTTCAATTAGCAGATAGCAAAGACTGGAGGTATCTGCAGCAACAGAGAGATAAACACAATGAAACACAATGTCCACGTAAGTCTTGTGTTCCTAAATGACCCAAAGCATGAACTGTCACTAAATGGGAAAATTAAATTTCTACTGTTTCACACATGTCAATAGTATTATTATAGAAAGACGTGGGGAACATTTGAACTCAGGGAGAGGAGAAATACTTCTAAAGTGGGAGAGATCTATTATAAGAATATCACAAGCAATAAGCACTGAGTTCTGAGAAGAGATGGAACATTTAGGCCTTTGCACATTGCTTTATAGTTCTTGCAAACATTACCAAGCAAAGTCCACACAATTAAATATGCAGCAATAAAATGCCTTTGCTAATAATCTCTGCAACGGATCCTCAGAATAAGGTTGCAGATAAAATCCATTCTGATCCTCCACGTCACTGTAAATTAGGTCTGTATTTACCTTATCAATCAATTGTATTGATCTAAATATATGTCCCAGAAAGCGACTTGTTTGTTCCTGATTTGAGCCAGGAGTATTGTAGTAATTAACTAGGTAAGGACTCCCTGGGCTGAATCATTTGCTAGAAGTTGTCTTTGCAACAGTCTAGATTTAACTGTGTAAACCTGAAGTGGTGGGAGACTAGGTACCAGCACTTTGGGATCAGATGCCCACCACTAGGAAGGAGCCCTCATGGTTCATGCTTCGAGGCAAGGCTGAAGAAACATGTATTTCATCTAAGTTTAACTGGTAATCAGATAACACCTAGTTTAAGGCATGGCCATATATACACTCATACAGTCCATTTGTACCAATTCACAGCATGACAGTCTCATTTTGGATCTCATAAATGAAGAAAGAAGATATAAGACAGATGAGTATGGAAGAAAATCTAAAGTACTGCCAGCTAAAGCATTAGACAAATGGACTGACTGAATGCTTGCCACTTAACCAAAGAGTTTCTGGGTTTCTGGCTGCCCCAAGAAACATCCCTCTCTTCACTTGCTGAAAGCACAACAAAGAAAGGCTTGGGAGCACCTGGGCCTCCCCCTTCTGCTATTCCCTTCAATCAAGTGGCTCTACTGAGCCTGTCCAAGCAGATCAGCTAGTTACACCTAATGCTCTAGTGCCCAAAGGTATGCCCCTGTGAGGGGAAACATCCCCTGCTGGTGCCACTTGAAGGAAAATTTACAAGACTGGTCATGTCTGAGCAAGCTCAGTACCTTTCCTAAGGAGTTGAAGAGTGCAACCTGCCCCTTGCAGTGTTCCAGAAACGTACAAGGGCTGCACAGGATCAGTCTGCTTCATTCCCTTGGTAAAGTGCCCTTTGGTCCTGACCAAGTATCGAAAGACTTGGAATTTAGCTGCATTTTCATATTAGGGGCCATCCAAAATGCTTCTTGTTTACCTAAAGCAGCCGCAGGTTCCAGTTTTAGACAAGAACTTAAAAATGCTTCATCTCATCTAACTCAAATTCTCTTCAGAGGAGCTCTGTCTTTAAGCATAAGCCAACTTGAGACATTTGAGTAGAAATGAGTTTTTCTAATAAGGAAACACTAGTGAAGAGGTAGAATTTGCATGACAGGTAAAATATTCTCTATTGTTCAGAAAAAATCTGTTTATATTCCAACTTTCCATTTTGGCATCTACTGCAGTCAGTGAAAGTTTTTGCACTGGCAACAAGGTGAGCATGTTTTGATCACTTATTATAGCATTAGCAGAGCATCAGATCCCTTCCATGGTGGTCATATGCTCTTCTGACATATTCTGGGCTTTTTCTTGCTGGAGAAAAACTTCCCCAAGCATGGTACAATTACTTTATTTTATCTGGAGATAAAAGACCTGCCTGTTTTGCAAATATCTTGGCTTTGAATCACATAGCATTAAGGGAAAGATGATTATTTCTCATTAAAACAGCAAATCAAGAAAGTCTAATTTAATGTGGCATTACATGACACATTGAGAGTGGTTTTATTTAAACAAGATCTCCTTTTAGCAACAACACAGATGTGTATCTACCTATGAATTTTTTGTAAGCACTTTTAAACTAGTACAGTTTTGAATAAAAGACGGGAAAAAAACTAACACACAGAAAAATAACATTTTATACATGGAGCTACGGCAGTGCTGCTCTTCTGTAAGAGCTACTAGGTTTGTTTATTTAGGAGATCTAAATTTTGAACTGGTAGAAACAGCTGTAGTCAAAGATGTCACAATGATAATTCATAGAATTTTCACTTGAAATACCTGCAGGAATTTTAATTTGCAACAGTTTAACTGAACTAGTAAGCCATTAGAAAAAGGAATTATGGGGTAGTTTTGTATGTAATCTCTTTTGCATTGTGTAAAGGAAGGTATAACATAGGAACTAACTTTTAAAAAAAATGTGTATTTGGGAAGCAGTCAATATGGTTTAAAAGGTTCCAAGCATCAACTATTTCTGGAAGCTGATACATTAACTCAAACTACACTGAACATTGAGAAATAGGGAGAAATAACAGTTCTCAGAAATAGGTACATGTACAGAAAACAACATAAGATTCAAGATTCCAAGAAATTGGCTAGGTAAATGTGTCATTATGGGGGAAAAAAAAAAAATCAAACATCAAAAGCCTTTGAAACCAGCTTGAGTAAAAAAAACTATATTTAACTGCAAGATTAGAAACTTTATGGGAACAGGACTATGCAGTTCTTTATATCACAAATAAATGAATGGAGATTATGAAGGACAGTGAAGATGCAAAAAGAAAGAATGGTACATTTTATGCTCATACCTTTGTCTAAGATGAGCATCAGAATCCACTACAGTAAAAATAAATAAATAAATAAAGGCATTCTGTTAGATCTTGTTAGAGTGATTAGCATCATCTCTAGATTTTGTTCTTAAATATTTGACTCAACATACCTCCAAAATGATCTCCATTCTAATACATTTAAAGTTCTTGTGGAAATTCACAGAAGTCACACATAGAGAACTTCTAATAACTGTAATAAAACTGCTTCCTTATTTTCTGAAGGTGCTGAGATCAAATATGTATTGTGCTATGTAGCTGTGGAAGGTAAAGCATGGTGGAATGTCTACAAAGTCAGCCTACAGACAGAAGCTCTCTGCTCCCAGAGTTTCCCATCCTTGGAAGAGATGTTAGCAATTTTCCCTTTCTTTTCTGACATTCCCCACAGAATCCCTCACAGATCTGATTGCTGCTGGACACAGGGCAGGCAGCGGACTTTGAAAACGCATTTTCTTCTTGCACTCTGACCTGTGGACTCTGGAGGAAACACAGATTTACACTGAGGGACAGGACATCAGAACAGCCTCGTTCTGTTGAGTTTACAAGCTCAGGGTGCAGCAGCAGCACGGCACAAGGCACTTCCCTCGCAGTGGAAAAGTCCAGAAGTTTGTGTCTCTATTCATTTCAGCAGACCAAATTCAAACAACAAAATTGCTCAGTTTTATAAGGTTTTTCTTACCTTCTTCCTCTAAGTGGTGGTCAATGCCATCTTTTAAATCTTCATCCACCCATGGGTGAGATACTGTCTTGCTTCTAGTGTCACGTTTTTCCTTCTCTCCATTATTCTTCTTCAGTATTACCCCAATCAAAACACATATAATTGCTATAAAGACTGGGGTTAGGGAAGAAAATAATGTCATGACTACAGAACTGTGGAGATCTCCTTCCAAGTTTGAGTTTCTCTCCTGAAAAAGGAGAGGATGAAATGGGAAGCACAGAACAGCAGTAAGCAGAAAGGGGTGGACTCAAGGTTCACTCCTCAACGCTATCCCACTTCTTTTCAGCCACTGCCCCTGCAGTCTCATCTGTCATGTGCTCCTGCTGTTATGCAGACCCAGATTTGGCTACTTTCTGGAAAGAAACTGCTTACAGGGAGCAAGCAGGGGCACTGACTATGTACAAACACATAAATGCCAACAAGTGCAAAATAAAAAAAAATAATAAAAAAAAAGATCTAAAATGCTAGCCTGAGGAAAAACACTTCTTCCCCTTATTTTTTTGGTTATGGTGATCTCAGTAATCTTGCTTGTAACAACAAGTATGAGAAAGGGCCAGGTGGGAATGTGACTTTTAAAAACTGATGGCATCTCTTCAATGTTTAACTCATTGTCATATTGCACGGCTCCCTAGAAATCAGAATATCACCAAGCGAATACAAGCTTGCAGTGCCACCCTTGGCTGTGTAAACTGGTCGATACAACAGATAAGTGCAGTGGTAGCATTACTCTGTATGAAGCATGAATTAGATTACCCACAGAATCCCGTATCCATTCTGGATGTTTTGGGGGGAAAAAAATAAAATAATAATTCAGGGAGTAAAAATAAGAATGATCTGAAGGCTGGAAATCTATGCTATGGTGAATTTTAAAACTGTGATTCAGTTATCTTATCAAAGGAAAGGTTAAAAAGTGATAGGATCCTGGTTTTATCCAAGAATGGTCAATGTCTAAGGGCTTAACACATTTTTTCCTCAGTCAGCTGCTTGGGAACTGAAATAACACGGCAGCATGGAATCAGTGTCCTTATCTGGGACTGCTGGGCCATGCTGGGTAATAAAAGGTCAAGTGGCAGTGGAGAGCAGGGTGCAGGTACTGACTGCATGCAGTCACCAGCACCCACCAGCTGTTCTGCACTGGCCCTGCCAAGGCTTATCGCACACTGCACAGGGCCAGCTCTGAACTCTCTGCAAGCTAACCTGCGTTTTGGATAAGCCCACATGAGAGCAGTCTGCGGAGACACGTCCTGTCTCCTGTGTGCCCTGCTGGGCTGCACTGCAGGCCCTGCCTAGAGCATCCCCCTTTGTGTTGCTGTGGAAACCAAGGCACACAGGGCAGAGAAAAGTTGGAATATACAGTTTTCATCCTGACAGATTCTCAGTCCGTATCATTATCGCTAACGTCTCTCACCCTACTGGTTTTGCAGTGCTGAGCTCACCCTTGCCACTCCAGCAGCTGGCTGCTGTGTGCTCCCTACCTTGCCATGCTTCAGCAAATGCTGCTGGCTGCTGAGAAAAAAAGTCTGTGTGTCAGAAAGCACAGATTAAGGATCAGTTTTGTGCACAGGAAGGGGATAGTGCAGCCAAATCAGTTGACCACGCATGATGGCATGAAATGCAATAAATACAACCATGCTGTTGCAGTGCGTACTACCCCTACAAGCAGTCCCTGGGTCTATGACAGGTTCTGGTCCTTCTAGGCAATGCATGGGACCTGTGCAAGAAGGATATCCCTCAGAACTAGCCAGATGCACACGTAAATCCATCAGAGATGAAAAGAAGAGGACATGAAAAAATTGTGCTTAAATTGCTAATCTAATCCAGCAAAATCAGCCTCTGGTTATGAGGGCTAACTGCTTGAAAACCTGAGCCATTAGTCTTCCACTTTCTCCAGTCCAGATGTGACCTGGGTCACCTCCTTGGGTCACTGATCCTTGGTTGCCTGTAAAGAAATTAATTAATTAATTTAAAAACATAACTTGCGCAGGAATAGAAAGGACAACTGTTATGATGTGGGTGAAAAAAAAAGTGTTAAATTTGTCCTCTATTTCCTTGATTTAGTTATTTAAATTCATTTGCCCTGCCTGCTGGCCATCCAGCCAAGGGAGAGATACTTCACCTAATCCCAACTGGAAACATCAGATTTGTTTGTGTGAGTAGCAAGGGGCCTACAGTTTCATCAGACACATTTTCTATTTTAGACAGGCTGTTGTATGGCATAGAAGGGAAGAGAAGTGTAGTCTGAATGGCACTGACTGTTTCTCCCAGAGGGAATATATTCTTGTTAACCTTGAATATTCACATACAAATAAATTAGCATCAGGATGCTTTGCAGCTGAGAATCCATCCTGCAGAGAGACAGGTCCATTCTGAAAGACAGAGAGACGCAATACAGAAGCCTGAATGCTGTTGTTTAAAGTAACTATTTCTATTTGCAGTGCTGGGAACTTTGTAATCTCTCACTCTTCTGGAATAACTTTGACTTTCTTAGAGGTGGTGAGACATTATTTTTTCTCTTGTAAAGCAGAGAAAGAATGAAAACTAAATAAAAGACCCTTTGGCATTAACTTAGACAAAGTCTGTATTTGGTGGTATAATTCAAGACTCTTAACTTGAACTTCAGCCCCACAGAAATCCCACAATACTTTGTTTTATTAAAACCTGATTTAGTTTCAATAACTCCACGCTGCAGATATTCAAAATATAAACGTGGCAATGCTCTCAGAAACTGTGGGAAGGGGTGGGTGGAAACAGTCAATTTTTACATGGTAGATTTTCATCATTTTTTCTAAACCCACCATTGGATTTTATTCAATCCAAGCTCTATATATTTATTATCATGATAAGTTCAAGCAAATTTATTACCATTATTTCTTCTATTCTATTGTAAATCCTAAAGCCTAGCAGCTGGATATTTTATTTTTTGAGCTTCACGGAAGTCAGGAGAAACACTACAAACACCCCTACACCTACAAATCAAGCTTTTCTGACAGGCTTGGAAAGAAGATAGAAAATTTGAATAGAAATACAGCTATTCTAAACACCAAAGCACCCAAATATTAATGCATGGAATCCATACTAACACTCTTAAAAGATACAACCATCATAAAAGAGCTTCTGGACCAAAAGCTTTTTTATATATTTCCGATTAAATTCTGTGCTTAGTTGGCACTCTGGATAAATAAATGTATTCAAGTATCAAATCTGGCCCTTTATTTTTCTGAAAGTAAATACGTGTAAAGAGCAAGTGTCCTTCATAGGCTGCAAGGATAGGTGTGCATGGCAGTGCAGTCTGTTAGCTCTGTGCTAAGCTGGTGTGACTCCTCTTCTGAGGGCTGTGGGACTGACTGATGTCTCTGCTTTTTCACCATGCTGCTGTAACTGCACTGACTGGGATCAAAGCTGCTTTTCAACACCCAGATGCGAGCACTGAGCTACGCAGCTCCATCTCTCTTTTGGATATGTTCTCTCAGGTTCACCCATCACTGCCGTGATCTCAGCATACCTCTCTCGTCCTGCTTTGGGGAGACTTAGGGGATTATTATGAGGTTGCCTCATAGCTAGGCTAGGACAAGATTCTTGCTGAATTCATACATGAACATGGGCCCTTCCATCTAACACAGACAAAAGATGTAAATGATAAGAGAGCCTATAAATGCTCCAATTATCAATTACCGTGTTGTCTGTAGAGGGGGAGTGCAGGCTACATAAAGACACAGAGGTAGGAAGGAAGTAGATGGTGAATGATCAGGCAGAACCGAAACCATTTGCTCCCAGTGTTTCCTATCTGTGTTTTTCTAACAGTGTGTTTTTTGGATAACTCTAACTTGTGAAGACGTAATGGAAGGAAGGAGCGCTTTGTGAGAAGGTCCTCAGCCTTCTCATTTTAGCTCATCTACATTTGGATACATGGATAGACACAGGCTATAGCACTGGATGATCAGCAGAAAAAGAATGTTAACAGGCAATGTACAGGAGAGCAGAGTAGGATGAAGGTGCTAAGTACAATAAATACAGCCCGTCTATGAGATAAAAAAAAAAAACCTTTTTGTGTGCAATCTAGAGTTACCACAGCATGTGTCTCTTGCTGAACATTATCAGTTGCACCCATAGAAGGAAAGTGTGCATTACTTCTGATACTAGTCAGTGCACATGCCACTGTTGGTACCCTCAAGTGATACAACGAAATGTGGCAGTGAGTGTTCACACAGACAACTTGCTGCATGGATAGTTCTAAGCAGGAAAACGTGGCCACGGGGAGTTGTCTAGAGGTGCAAAAAAATCTTCTGTTGGCATCAAGCAAAGAAGCAAGTTTCAGAACAGAGTTGATGTTTACTGAGAAACAAACAAAACTCTCTTCAAATGCCACCCATGATCAGCCACCAACTCAGTATGTATCTGCTATGGGCAAGGCAAAAGCACACATGAATTACTTAATCCAATTTCCCAATCAACACGTTGAGACAAATGTCTGGAATCAGCTGAAACTTATACATCACCATTGGCATTACTATAAATATCATTAGCTTGATAAGCATCTTCATCCCTGTGATATGTCTAGTGCATACCCTCCTGCCTCCATCAGCGACCAGCTCACAGTGCTTCTGAGCAAGGTGACCCTCGCTTTTCTGCTGTCTCTTGCTTTCTGCACGCCCACACACAACTGCCTCCTTCCCTTCCCCAAGTCAGCTGCATGATCTCTTCATGACCCCTAGAGATATCAGATATCATGCTCTGCAGCATTAGATTTGATTATCTTTTTCATTAACTTAGCTCAGATTGCCACAAATGTTATTACTGCTTATGAACTAGCCTTTTGAAATCTAACAGTACAGCAGCTAATACAATTACATCCCATAGCAATGAAGGCACGAGACAACAACGCACGATGCAATAGAGTAATTCTTTCCATTTGTCCTCAGTATACCGCCCTTCAGTTTCAAGCTTTCTGAATTTATATAATGTGGTGCAGAAGAAATAGCCTAGCAGCAGACAATGTGATTCATTAGCATCTTTCTAAATAAAATAATCCATTTATTAGGATCTTTGGTACCAGATAAACCATTACTCACGTTCAAGGGGACAATAGTGGTCCTAAAAATATTCATGATTTCAGAAAATAACTTAATTTCAGCTCAGAGACTAATTTACCCTCACTTTCACACCAGCCCTTACCAGTGCAATTTGGTTGCCACCGTGAGTGTGTAGGAGTGAGTTTACCCAAGGCAGGAGTATGGCAAACATTGACAGACTCAATGACCCACTAAAACTTTCAGGTCTCTAACAGCGACCCTGAAAATATCTTGCATGAAAAGCCAAGGGGGGTCTGCAGATAACACAGACCTTGACATTTATTTGCCCCAATTGCAGGGATATAAAAATACGGACAAAAAACCATTATGTCTCCACAATCACTTTTAGACATGGACTTATAATCAGCTCTGTTAAAATCTATTTTATTCTGTGAGTACCGCTGGGTTACCCTTGATACAAGGCCATGGGGAAAAGCAAGAAAAAATAAAGGGTCATGCATATGGGTCCTTCCATCTAACACAGACAAAAGATGTAAGCCATGAATAGCCATCTGGCAGGTGGGAGCGCACATCCTAATCGAGGCTGTTACAACCTCTTCAGAGTAGGGGTGTTTGGGTAGAAGAAAGGGGGTACCAACACCCCACTCCCTAAGGCCAGTAAGTTAAGAGCAACCTGTTCCGGCTAAAAGATCCCATCAAATTAATCTATTGGGACAAAGAGGGAAAGGCAGAGGTAAAATGTAGAGATAGAAATTTAAAAGGCAGATTCTGTATGTGGGGCAGAAGCATTTATACAGATGCAGATATATATATCTACAGATGCAGATATATCTATAGGTATATATCCACGCTTATATATACAAGTGTGGATATATACCTGAACCAGCTCTGTTGTCAGAGCCATGCGATTATCGTGATGCCAAAGGCTTGAGGTACCAGCTTAACCGTGACCCAAGCAGCACCCCATGCTCGCTCCCCAGCAGCTGCAGCTCTCCAGCTTTCATCCCCAGATATGCAGATCCATGCTGACACTGGTATGCTTGTACGTGTTCTGCCCATGCTTCTGATTGCAGCACAGGCATCATCCCAGATCTCTCCTCATCATCAGTTCACGGCGCAGGAGAATGAGTATTTACAGTGAATTTATAGCAGTGCCCTACATGAGCAGATTTTTCAAATAGTAATGTGAAATCCAGTAACTGTTAGTGGTAGAGAAATGATAACTGGATATCCTTTGTAGCTGATGTAAGAAAAACTGCTATTGTCATTTTGATGTAAAGAAGAAAAACAGGAAAAAATATAGTAAAAGGGGGAGAAAATAATAAAAATAGAAAAACCCAATTTTTCAGAAGTGGATTTTTATTTCCATTTGTTTATATGTATTTTTCTGCGTGTGCTTACAGAGAGGGAAATTGCCTTTCGTTCCATATTATTATGACAGGACAGCCAAATGGCAGCATGCAGCATTTAAAATCAGCATTTCAAAGCCCTAGCTATTCTTGGAATAGCTATTTCTATTACTTCACTTCTTATTTGCACCAAATCAAAACACAGCTAGCTTGTTTGAAGAGTTCCTTAGCTGATTACATCTAAGCCTCTAAAAGCTTCATCTAGAAAAGCAGTTTCTAGCTATGAAAGTGAAGGAAGCCTTCAACTCCTATGTAATTATAAACAGCAATGTTCAAAGAGTTTTTTGTTGGTGGTTGGGGGTTTTCTTTTTCTTTAAATGCTTTGAATGATAGTTTCATCATCTTCAGCCTCCTCCTGAGGAAATCTATCACAAGGCTGAAGTGCTGTCCTCACCACAGAGGGCATCTGCAGCCTCTTCTGTGGGTGGGTCTGCCCATCCTCATCTTTAATCTCCCTCCAATCTCCTCCTTCACCTTCCAGTCCACAATCTCACTTGGTCTGTGGATCTGTGACATCAGCTAACCAGCAAATCACTTCTCGGGCTGCAGTGCCACCACCTGACGGGTTGCCAAAGGGTAACTAACATTTGCCCTCTTCCCACTCTGGAGAAAGAAGCTGCTGCTTTCTCTGGCTGGTCTGCAGAAAGGCAGCATTTCTCCCAGTAACACTTAGTCCAAAACGCCATCATTGTTCAGACAATTCAGTCAAAGTTAATGCTTTATCACTCTCCGAACCTGGATATTAATAAACTGAAAAATGCAACCATGTAGTACAAGTAAACGGCTTGAAGTTTGCCGCTCCACTAGCCAGTGATATATGTGTGGTTTCTCCAGTGAGATTAAATCTAACTTATGCATATAGAGCTTGGAAATAGGCTCAGCTGATTTTTTCTTTGGGATCTTTGGGACCTAAAGTCTTTGAAGAGTTCAGACTCTAATTAAATAGGAAAAATACTCTCTGCATCACACTGTGATACTCTTTCCTTTGCTGTCTCAGTAAAACAAAATAAAAGCTCAAGCCATGACAGTCTTTTGAAAAGAATCACAGAATCACCTAGATTGGAAAAGACCTTCAAGATCATCAAGTCCAGCCATCAACATAATGTACAGAGTCGCATCACTAAGCCAAGTCCCTTAGTGCCATGTCCACACATCCAGGGATAAGAATTACTTTCTGAATTAAAATTAAAAAAACCTCCATTACATCAAAAATAGGAACATGGTCCTTGACATTAGAGGAAAACTTCACAAAGGGAAATGATGACCAGTGATATCTGAAAAATCTGGGGAACCTCATGTTCAAAACCTTGCCCCACTGTGCATTATGGCTGCAGTCATTGGTACGAGCGAGAGGAGGCTCAGGATCCATAGAGGTTATTTTAGTTTAAAATTTATAAATGGGTATTTCTAAAAGATATGGCATGCCTTATTATTGAGTAAACTCAGAGATCCAGGCATTCTGCCAGCACACTTACCATGTTGCCATGGCCTCTGTGGCTACTAACAAATACAGTGACAGGCCAGGCTGCTGCAGTCTGTGATGCTCCCAGATTGTCTTCCAGCAGCAACAGAGTCCCTGTTTATTCTACATAAGTTTTAGTTTGGGACAGCTCTGCATTTATGGCTGATGCTCTTTAAAAGATCACCAAGGTGCTGCCCCAAAACCAAGCGTCCTCCCATGAGTGATCGATCATATCTTACCTTGCAATCCATGCACTGCAGTCCATTACAGTTAATCAATGTCAGGGAGTCTTTCGTGCCCAAAAAGATAAGTAAGTTCGTTATTCAACATTGACCACAACTGTTGGCTTTTCAGTTTAATCTCACTCTGAAAATAAAGAAGAATTAGGAACTTTTACACTGCTTTCCCTGCACTATGGGCTCTCCCTGTTCCTGCTAACCACATGACAGTTTGTCATCACATAACATGCTGCCATCAGGTACACACAGTGAGGATTCTGCTTCAGCTGTTTGCCAGTGGATTTTTGTAGCTTAAGAGCCCAATTACTCATTTTAGTCAGGTTCCTCTCAGTTAATGGAAAAGTAGCTGAGCCTTATCTGTGAAGCCAGGCAGAGCCCTGTCTTAGCCCTGATGTTAATTGAGGTGACCCCCAAGCAGCCTTACCTCACACCCAAAACCAGCTGCCTTTGAGGTTGTGCTGACAGCAAAAACAGAGCATGTATGTGACCAGCACTTGGTTATTTCCACTTCCTCAGCCCATTCCTCATTTTACAAGGCTCGGAGGGATGTGGATGTGCAACCAACAACCTGTGAAAGCATATTTCCCCAGTGGTTCCTTCTGAGCAGCAGGGAAGTGTCAGATGAGGACAGAGCCAGCATTATGCTGCTGCTGCAACTGAATCACAACAGGAGCTCTGTTAACCATTTAACAGCCTAGATATACTGCACAGCACTGTTCCTTTTCCTTCCAGTTTCTGCCCTGCATTGTTCTTATTAGAGAAGGTGAAGGAAGCTAATGGTCCAGCAAAGGTGTGTGAGGAACATCTGGACACCACACGGGCAGATCCAAGCACTGGTCCAGCTGTCTCATCATCCTGGTAACGGCAGCACAAAATGCTTCAGACAATGCATAACTCTCTTAAAACCAGATCCTCTCACAGTAGTGGTTCCTGCAGATAACTGTGTTCTGTGAAAATACATTAGTCTTCCCTTAATAGGGTAGAGATTTGAATTACCATGACCCTTTCATTGACAGTCTTCCTGTACCACTAGTCTGACAAAGGTGACATAATAGGTCTCTTTTCCACGCTGTTCATTACATTTATATGAAACCATCTTGGAGATATGCTGACAACATGCTGACACGAGCTGACAACAGCAGCCATAGCCAGGTGGAAGGGCTCAGGTCTCCCAGAGACAAATTTCTCTTCTGCAGAATCTTCTTCTGGGAGCTGCTTAGCAGTGAGCAGCTCTGCTCATTCTCTGCCTGCCCATCTGTGCCGTCCTTCCATGCTTCTCCCTGTCCCCCTTCTACTTTAAGCCCCCACCTCTCCCCTCTCCTGTAGTTCTCTTCTGTCCAATTCCACAACACAGTTTCCTTTTCACCCTTCAGCACACATCTGAATACTCTTTCATGGTACAAATAGCGCTTTCCTTTCCAGCGAGGACACAAGAGTCATCAGAAGCCTGACCCGAGCTGCTCAGGCCTGGCAGAGCTGTCTCCAGCAGCCACCACCTGTGCCACCCCGCAGGCCTCCCTCAGCCACACAGCCTGGCAGAGGGCCTTCGGAGCAGGACAGCTCCAGCGGAATGCCTCTCCTGCTGCCAGCTCCTCATCAAATCCACCCCTTAACTTGAAAGGGTAAATTAGCAGTGATGTTCCAGGTACACTGAAACCCATTTGAGGCCAATTGTGCTGTTGCAGTTAATTTGTAGATCTCTTATGGTTTTGGTAGGGATTACTCTAGCATTATTCCAGTATTCTGACAACAAATGTGACAAGAAATGTGTCATGCTCTCCTTATTCCAGCCCCCCAGTTTACAGCTATGTTTATCTGCCTCTTTCCACAGTGTTCGGTGCATTGCACCACCTCCAGCCACAGCAATGTTAAAGGTAGGAAGAATCTTGACATTGCATTTCATTGCTTCTGTCAGTTCCAGTTAGCTACAGGATGTCATTATGTTTTTATATAATGCGGAAAAACAAGTTTTTATTCTTTCTTTTAACTAAATCCATCCCTTTTCCAGGCAGCAGATAGTAAAATTAATGTATTTTCTCATAATATGTTATGATCTTGAACATCAAATATTCCCCAATTGCTGAATCAATCAGGATTCATCGACTCCTATTAGCAGTTTACAGGGCACTGCCTCCTCGAAGCAGACACTCATATTAAGGCTTTAACTGTGTGAAATCACGCTTGAAAGCTGGGAAGTCATTTATGCTACATGCAAGGTCTGGTTTGCAAGAAGTAAGAAACGTGAGTACATTTATTTTCTTCAATGCACTGAAGTGGATAGCAGTCAAAGTCCCCTGACATAACTTTAAAATAGGATGCCCTAGCTTCATCATTACATATAATCCCTTTTATTATTTAGCATGTTTCAGGTGGATAGAAAGACAATCTCCTTGATCATTTGTCTCTTGCACAAGACACAAGGTAATTCAGGGTCAGTGAATTTTCAGAAAATATTTTTAGGAAATATAGTTCCATAATACAAGTGGAACGATCCTATTGGCAATTTAGAAATTCTGTATGTGATCACTGGGACGTGTTAATTTACAGTTACGTGCACAGTTGTACGTACAATTACACAGACCAGAAAAAAAAAAATCTTCTACTCATAAAGTTTAAGAAGCAAATGAATTTATCTCACTCATGGGAGCGATGTCACTGGCTCCAGTTGTAGTCAGCAGAATAAAGCAAAGAAGATTTGCATCTTTGCACACACTGTACATCTTAGAAAGCATTTCAGAAATAGTTGCTCTCTTAAAGGGTTAAGAGCCCCTGTCCCTTTTTAAATGTGGAATGGTAAGAACATTGCTTACTTTCACACTAACAAGTATCTTTCAGTTATTGTAAAGTCATTTTAAGTTCTAATTCAAAGTAATTTGATTTGCACATGGCTCTGCTAGGAATGGCTGGACTGATGCACAATCCTCACAGCAGGTGAAAGCACACACTACATTGTTCCTCAGACAGTCTGTGATTGCTTTCATAATATTAAGCAAAACAATCCACATCACTTCCCTCTGAAAGTAACTTCCATGCGGAATCTGAAATTGGAGGCATAGGTCAATGCAAGGGATAATTGTACTCTGTCCAATTTTAACTACTGTTTGTACGTGTGAAGACAGCACGCCTCTCTGACAGCTCAGACCTGCAGGTGGTCTGTGTTTCACAAGGCCTATCTCTTTCCACCATCCTCACTTCACTTCCAGACCCCAGAAAACTTCCTCCTAGTCGTCAACGTGCCTGAAGGTATGGGTTGACAGAGCTAAGAAGGCCCCAAAAGTTAACATATGGATGGTCTAGCCAGACAAAAGTTGACCTCCATAGTGGCACCATTTTGACAATGGGAAAAATCATTTTCTTACTGCAGTTCTGCAGCGTGAACAACAAATCCATGGATACAAATCCACAGATAGGTGTGATCTCATTGATTCAGACTGCCTTGATTTCCAAAATTGTCTGCTAAATGGATAAAAGAAACTAAGCATCCCTGGAAGGTCATGTCACAGTCAGGAAATAGCAACAGTTTCTCAATGGAAAGCAAGCAAGAGGAGTCTGTGCTGGGACCTGTGCTACTTCATGTATTCATAGGCAACTGGCACAGCTTACCCATGATAGAAAGTTATTCAGGGTAGAAGGGAGAACATCACCTGAGGACTGAAGGAATGGTGTGTGACTGAGCAAGAAAATCCCTCAAAATGTTTATGGAAGAAGTGGCAAATGTTCAGAGAAAGGCAGCTCGGAAGATCAAAGGCACAGAAAGTTGCTGTGCAGGGAACAAATCAGTGAGGCAGAACACAGCAGAACGTGGAAGAGGTGGCTTCTGGTACAGGGAAAACATCTGCAGAACCATGACTGTAAAGGGAGGGTGCATAAAGGTGGGTTGTCCTCTCCTCTGACAGCACCAGGACTAGGCTGAAGCTAGCAGGAGCCAAGTTCAAAACCACAAAAAAAAATGGGCAGCAGGAATGCTTTAACAAAGGGTGTCACAGACGCTATATGTTTCTACAGCTTCAAGGGAAGAGCAGACATCCTTACAGAGAAGTCTCCAGGGACCAAAGCCAGCCATGAAGTCTCTGAGTTCAGAAAGGTGAAGGCTGGGAGAGCACCAAGCATCACACGCACTTGTCTTGCTCAGCCTTTTCCCTTCATCTAGCACCACACTTAAGAACAGCACTCTGGGCTAGGTGAACCTTGGGTCAAGCTCCACAACAACAGCGTTATCTTCTGAAAGCACCAAAATCTCTCCCACGATAAGTTTCAGCATATTGATGGATTAACTCATATCTGAGGCATGCGTTAAATCTGCCATTTTTCTTAGCTACTTCCCCAAATATTCTTATAGTTCTGTTTGAATTGTCTATTTTTAAAAAGTTAATAGCTCTTTTCAGAGCAGAGAGAAGCTTAGGTGCACCTCGCAGGTTCACAAGTAAAAGCACAGCCACAGTTGTAAATGACTCACAGCTCTTAGACTTCTCTCCCGATGATTGTGAGGCTAAGCATCAGCAGTGAAGCTTTATGCACAGTTCAGCCTAGACAGGAAAAAAGAAAAAAAAAAAAAAACAGTCTTACCATTAGGAAATCCTGGCAGTGTAAGACATTGTCTCCAGGATGCAAAAAAGCTCTGAGAAAGGACTGCATGGCACACATAAGGACAAGGGAGATTGCTAGCACATCCAAGAGATGATTGGTGAGCTCTGCTCCAGCCATTCTCCTTAGATGAAGGTTGGAGAGAGGAAGTGGGTCTCACTGTTGAAATGTGACACTACTTTACACAAGAAGAGTTTTGATATGTGGGGAAACAAAGAAAATGAAGTGGCAGGAGGAGTCCAGTCATGATACAGTACTGAGCAAGGCCTGCTTGTACTTAATGATTTTTCCTCTGTGTTGCTGCCTGAAATCCCCAGCAAATCAGTATGCCAGGCAGGAGAGAAAGTGTACTGCAGCAAGAAAAGACAAAAAGGAAAGCAGACTGTTTTTTCCTATCTTCAGATTTCCGATGCAGGAGAGATACCACAGAGGTTATCCCTTAAAGCAGAGCTCACTTGGTACTTTTGATTTGCTTCTCATGACCTTCATGGGGAAGACAAAAAACAAAATATCACCAGAGAGAGCTTCTGTGGGAACAGCTGTAATTGGAACAGATCTAGTTTCTGCTGAGCAGCAGCATCCTACCTTCTTCCTCTAGGAGGAAGGAAAAAAAAAAAAAAAAAAAAAAGGTTTAAAAGAATGCTGAGGCAAAGCTACAGGATCACAGGATCAGGAGGCCCCCGCAAGTAGGTGATAGCCCTGCTGGCAGCCACAGGGCTAATACAGGCCTGAGGAGCATTGCACCAGGCTAGCCAGCTGCTCCAGCAGCACAGGCAGCTACCACACTTGCACCCTCCTCCCCACTCCAATCACTTCCCGGAACTGGGAATGACTGTCAGGCTTTTTCAACACTGTGCTTTGCCCAGGTTTGCTCAAGTGACCGGTGAGCTCAGAAATGACACCGGGGGAGCAATAGGCAGACTGGAAAGACAGCCTATGATCCCAGCATCTAGGTCTGGAGATTTCCTTTAGTTAATCATCCACCATTTAGCACTCTGCAATTTTTTTCAGGCTGTTATTCCATAGATTTGAATGCTTTCTATATCCATAATGCTTGACTATAATACTGACTGCTGAGCTCAGACAAGGTCAGATGTTGGTGGGCAAGAAGAAAAGCAACAACTCTCCCTATTTTCCTCATTTATTTCTCAAAAAAAAAAAAAAAAGTACAAAGAATTCCTCTCAAGGAGGCTTCAAGAAACACTTGAGGTCCTTCATTATGAATTGAAAGGACCTACAGGAAAAAAGACAGACATTTTACCTTTAGAAAAATGGCACTTATAGAATGAAACATGCAAAGCTCTGAGCAATCAAGCTGTGCCCTTAAGGCTGTGATTACAGTCAGCCCAACTTCAGATGAAGGCCACTTTATTGAGATGTCCAATTTATTCTAATGACTGCTTCTTAGCCTGAGTAGCATTAGTAGAAGTCCCATGTAATTGGGGAGACATTTAGCTGGAGCCAATGGACTATATAATGTTTAACCAAGTATTAAGCACAAGTGGAGAGGTTTAATCTCTTTTTGATTGAAAAGAAAGCAAGAATCCACAAAATAACTATAGGGAAAGTACAATGGATTTCACTTCTACTCTTGGTTGTGTGGGTCTTTTTAACATTTATTTTATTTTTGTGACCTTCAGGCTTACTCTATAGGCTGTGCATACAGGAGGTCAGACTGGATGGTCGCAGCAAGCCCATTTGCAACTGAAGCCTGCATAATCTCAAGACAATTTCTTGCTATGCTCTGGCAGTCATGGGAAGGATTTGCATGCATGTACAACTCAGACATCCGCACTGAATGTTTATCCTTTGGTGAAAGTGGGAGCACCTGCCACCTTCACCGAAAACAAGGGCTGCTTTTGAAAAGCCCCTAGCACAGGTCAGCATTTATGTCCCACAAAACCTCAGAAAGATAACTCTCTCTTGAACCTCAGAAGCCCCCTCCATACCTAAAGAAACAGACTCAAACTTATGTAATCCAGTAACAAAAGCAGGAACAAAATCCTGATGACTGAAGGATAAAGAGTCAATCTGAGCTGGGCTATGAACTTATTTCTGGTTTGTCATGTCATAAAGTAGACAAGTTAGAGCCAAGACTACCTGGGCACTGTAACAGCCAGTGCTGTCAGCATCCCCTCAAAAGTCAGAATATCAGTATCTGTCACAAGCTCAGCTTGCTTCAACTCATTTTTGGAGAGGAAAAGAAATCACCGTTGGTTTCTCTGTTCCGTAGAAACCAGCTTTGCCAGGCTAGCCCTCCAGTCACCTCCAGCTCAAGCACATCCACATGCCCCTCTTCCACAACTGCTCCCTTCTGGTGCTGCAGCCTGCCCCAGCAGAGCAGGGCCCATGTCGTTCCTGCTGGCCATGGACAACGCATGCAGCACAGCCTGCAGCAGACAGATAGGCAACTCCACAGTGTGGGAACAGAGAACACAGCAAGCGGTATCAATGAAAGAAAGAACATACGCCATGAAACAGAGAAGATATTATGCACTGTTTTTAGAGATCTCTTGTCTGTGCTGCGACAGTAAACGTGAAAGGGGTGGGAATGCCTTCACTAGCTACCCAGGTGTACAAGGTCTATGAGGTGTAGAAAAAGAAATGCCCAAATTCAAAGGTAGAATTATTAGACACCCTGAGTTACCCTGAATTAATGATAGTCCTGCAGTCTTCTTCCAAAGAAAAAAAAAAAACTTAAAGCATTAATATGCTGTACACTGCCTCTGGAAAAAGGCGGTGTGACTGCAGTGTACGTAATGAGCTAGTCTAGACTGCGACTCAAGAGAGCTTTGCACAGGCGTATGGGACCATGTGCCCAGACAGCTGTAACAGTCTGTCCCTTAAGTTGTCATTTGCACACTCCTGAGGGATTGCACTCATAAGGGTGGTTCTACTGAAACAAGCAGCAAATCAGGTGACATATTGATGCTGCTGAAAGATAACGTGCACATTGAGGGAACATTTCATTTTATGTTTCTACCCTATACAGCTGAGGAACATGAAAATCAGCCTACAGGAGATGTTCACATTGCACTGGAGTTCTTCAGACACAGATAGCTGATAAACAGCATCACCACTAAGGTAAGTAAAGCTTTCCTAGATGCCCACTTCAGAGTCTGGCCAGGAAACACCAGATGGATCCAATATATGTTTCTTTCTCTACAATAAGTACTGAGGCGAACCTCCACAGGATGAATATAGTCATGGCATGTAAGGTTCAACCACATATCTGCACAGCGCTAAATGTCAGTATTAAATTCAGCATTGAAAGACACTGGCTACATTACTGGAGTACAAAATGAACTGAAGAGACAAGATGTCACCAGACAGCACAGGTTCTCTTAAAAAAAAGTGTTTTTGCAGAGCAACATACATGCCAATCATTACTGGATGTGGTCAGAGCACTTTTGGGGGAAAAAAAATAAAAAAATAAAAACCATAATGAAGTTTTACTGAACAAGGTGCAGAAACAGTTTCTCACTCCCAGTCTTAGCGTATCTCTGCTCTGATGAACACAGAACTTAAAAAGCTCTAAAAAGCATTAGAGTGCAAGGACTGATACCTGGATCTCCCTTTTCCCTAACTGGATGGCACAGTTTTTCTCTCTAGAAGCTTTAGACTTCTGGCATGAGAACAGATGCAATTAGCTCAACTACAGATTTAGAAACAAAATGTTTTGACTGTTTGCAACTCGATACAGAATGAAAAGAGGATTCAAAAGGTTCCGTGAAATGAATTGTTGCTGTCCAGCCAGTCTCAGTAGGAAAGATGAACAGCAAAGCATCCTGCAGGAAGCTGTGGAAAATCTGGCCGGGAAAAACGTGCTGTGGAAGTGTCCATGAGTTATTGCCACAGGTAAATTTTTCTGGAGCGTGAAGGAAAAAGTCCTCTCCTAGTGTTTTTGATGTTTTCTGCCTCAGCTGATGTTTCATTTCAAACTGGATTCACTCTTTTATTGCTGATTTTAAGATCTGTTATCTATTCTAATGATACTCACAACCTCCTTCCAGCTCTCCCCACTGCTCATCCTCTATCAAGAGGGGGCACAAATGACAGCTGTCTATCAGCCTTGCCTTCCTCCAAAGCCTTTATTCTGCTTCTCTCTTATTCTACTTTAAAGTCCTTTCCTCCCCCCCCCCTCTCATTCCATCTCTTCATTCCAACTTCTTTCCTTCTTTGTTCCCCTCCTCTCCCTTGGCTGGCTGTTTATCTCATCACTCCACTCACCATGTTTTTCTCTCCTAGCCTCAGACTTCCATTTGTTTTCCTTTCCATTTCCTAGTCTTTCCCGCTGTAAAGTTTCCACCCCCCCAGTACCACAGAGCATCACAGGAAGAGCTTTCACACTTGATGGGCTCCCACATGATTAAAACCTGCAAGGTTTGGACCAACACTATTTTCAATGTGCCTTTCAGAAGCAAGGGAGAGGGCTTGTTTAATTTTTTAAAAAACGAAATCCCCTGTTCCCTCACTCTCCTTTGCCTTATCATCCATCAAAGTAGTCAGCCCTTTATAAAAGAAGCCATGAGGGGAGCCTGTTGGCAGGGAATCTGCACTGACTGGGAAGCTGCCAAAGTCTGCAAAAGCGCTGAAAAACATCACGGGAGACAGAGAGGAGGAAGCTGTGCCCGGTGTTTCAGAAATGGGTTAGTATTACAAAAGGGAAAAAAGGCACAGAGGCATTTCAGAAGGAGTTAGCATCTCTAATGCAAAGCCATCACAATTTAGGAAGAGAGTGATTTGGAAATGATTGCTTTTCTCAGCAGTTACCAATCCAGAGCTAACACTGCTCCTCTCCCCTTCCTCCAGCCTCGTGTTCATCCAGCAGCTGCTGCTCAGAACTCAGCATGCAACAGAGCATGAACGCAGCGTCAACCAAATTCTCTCCACTCGAAAAAACACCTTTCTGCCAATAAGCATTTGCAAAAAGAGTGAAGGATCCTCTCAGAAAGCAAATTATAATATTTATTGTCCTCAAGTTGTTTTATACAAAATTCTGCTTGGGTATCCATCTGATGGTCCACATGCTGATATATCCAGGGAGAAAGCAAGGAAAGCAAGTTTGAGAGGAAGTATTTGTATGCAAGCATTACAAATTGTTCAAAGCCACTTAGTTACATTTGCTTCTGGCCTACAAGCATGCATCTGTTCCCATGACAACTTTACCCATTTGTGCTTCTCCTTTCTAGCTTGCTGCGTCCATTCATAGCATCTTGGTTTCCTTAGACCATAAACAATTTGGCATCCACCGCCCAGCACCTGGCAGACGGGGCACTGACAGAAGTTTGCGGTACTATAACCCTAGAGATAACTGGTGAAACATAGCAGCATTTGCTAATGAAAAAATGTAATTGAGAAATATAACCTGAAAGAAGAACAGCATTTAAACACACCCTTTTCCCATTCCCTTTATCAGCATGAAGAAAGACTCGGGTAAAGCACGCTTAGCCTGCGCCCCGAGAGCTGACTATGCTCTTTATCCCCCTATCGAAGCAAGGTGACCTGCTTCTCCGTCCAAATGGTCCACTCACTGCCAACCACTTGCAATGGTGGCTGTGAGTCACTTTATGCCAGACAAAGGCATTATTTGAGATGAAGATAAGGACTCTGACATACTGTAAAGGAAACATAATAAACTTGGGGTTTCCAGCTTTTCAGGAAGCTGTTTTGAATGAGCCCAGCATTCTCAGGGGCTGCCAAAAGAACCATAAAGCTAATCTGATTGTAGATGGAAGCAACCTGGAGAGTGGTTTGGAAGAAAGTAGGATGTGAACTCACTTTCCTCTCTACAAATGAGCTCAAGTATTTTCTACACATGTGCAAAGTAAAACAGGAAAATCTTCTAGGCCTTTTGCCTCATTCAGCAGTTGCAAAGAGAACATTCCTGTGGCACTCAGACCCAGGATCCCAAAACAGGGCACTAACAAGGGTAGCACCTCAGGTAGGAGCCTCTGGATCTGCTGATGACCAACAAACAGGATGCTCCTGGTTCTTCGAAGCCAAAAGATGGTCTGTCAGTAGATCTACATTCATGTCACTTCCCTTTGGTGTTATTTTCTTTCTCCACTTTGAAGGATAGAAGCCAAGATTCAGTATTCCGCCGCTGTCAGAACTTGCCACGGTCATGAAGCCTCTAGCCCCAGAAGAGCTGCAGAAGTTGAGTACTGAGTAGGTATCCACAGGGCATTTGAATCCCAGACCTGGCTGTCTCCTACAACTAGTTGTGCTCTCTGTTATGGTATAGGTACGTATTACTGGGCATCCTGTATTTCTTTCTATCTCTTAGTTATTCCCAAGAGAGCCTGAACCTGCTGAAAATAGTTGTGCTTCACACTCACCATCCTCTTCAGACAAATGCTTCTTTAGCATGAGTACTGCTCACCAAGTAAGACATAACCTACTTTAAACTTCTCAGTGGCAGGTCCCTAGCCACTTAAGTCAGGAACAACAACAGTTTCTGCCCTTTCATAGAGCATGCCAGATCTTTGTTGGAGATCTTGTAACACAAGTTTCTGAACAAATAACTCGTGACAATATCTAACAACCTTTCCTTTCTACAAAGGCTAACATTCCTGCTGATCTGATTGATATTTAGCCTATGTTTTTCCTTCAAATTTAGTTTGTATTAAAATAAATAAAAAAAAAAGATCTGTTTTAATGACTGTGACTCATATAACCTATTTAATCTGATTTTTTTTTTTTAATTTTGTATTCTCATGTGATTTTGCTGCTGTTATTTTTGACTACCAAACAAGCCTATTTTGGTGAAGAAACTCTGAATCTTGTAGACCTCACAAAGATTTTAAGAAAAGTTAGTGTTCATCCAGGTATTCATGAATAATTCATAATGCAGCCTCATTTTTAGCACCATATTAAAGTCAGCTAATTAATTTGCAAATCCATATTTGCATTATTCATTTTGTTCTAATTGCAGAAAATCTCAAATAAAGCAGGGAAACACTGCAGCGCTAGGAACTGTTAGAAGTTAGGAACAAATATTTTTTATTTAGAACCAAATCAAGAACCAAGGCTGAGTTTCCTGTCTGCTATGTTTGACCTCTTGGCTAAATGCAGCTTGACTTTTTAGCTCAATTTTTTGTCAAAATACAGCTGGTGCGATCATGTTGTGTGTGGACACGTGCTAGGGGGTTCCCATACCCAAAGGCCAAGTAAAATTTAATTTGGCAGAAGAGCAAAATACCCTTAAGCGGGCACAGTAATTTTCTGCTGCTTCGAGTTGCTTGAAAACAAATAGCCGCACAGTAAAGAGTGGCATTTTATGGGCCTTGGCCGAATATATATCTCATTAGAAATGAGGGAAGCCATATGGAAGGGAGCTAAAAAATGTTCCACTTACAAGAAAACCTCGGTCAGCTCTCTTTTCAATTTCAAATACTACTGCATTGTTCAGAGAGCAACATGCATGTTGGCAAGCATCAACTTTGAAACATATTCACACACTGGCCAAACATTCGGTTCTGTGCTACCATACATACACATTCTCTGGAATAAGGCAAGTTACTACATGTAAAGCTAAAGTCCATGAGAGACATTTACCCTCCTGAAACCCTAGGGTGTTTTAACCCCTAGGTCCAAAACTCCCAGAGAGGAAACAGAGGGGTAGGTGCTGGTCTCTTCTGTCTGGTAACCAATGATAAAACATGAGGAAATGTCACAAAGCTGCATCAAGGGAGGTTAAGACTGAACATTAGGAAACATTTCTTTACCACAAGCATAGTCAAACACTGGAACAGTCTTCCCAGAGAGGTTGTTGATGCCTCAGGCCATTTAGTAGTCAAGAAGCATTTGGAAAACATCCTCAATAATATGCTTTGACTTGTTAGCCCTGAATGGTCAGGCAGCTGGACTCTATGAACTTCATAGGGACCTTCCAACTGAACTGTTCTAAATCAGGTGCATGCACTTCTTTGCCATCTTCTGTGCCACCAGCACTTGAAATGAACGTAACCGCATCTCTAGTTGAACAAGAAGAACAAACAGTGGGCTTCCCCTTTCCTCCTGGTGCACATATCAGTGTCTGTCTGACACAACAGTTGTTTGGTGGAGTTATCTAGGATAAGCACCGCACCCCACCCCACCAAGCAGAGCTTCTCTGCCAGGGCTTTGCAGCTCTCCTGTCACAGAGGACACAGACCAATCTACACTTCTTGCTTCTGCCTAAGACTGGGGGTTTCAGCCCTCCCTGAGTGTAGCATCCCATTAGCATCCCCATACTGCTGGGTCTGATCTTCTCAGCACACACTTGGTGCTCCCTCTCTCCATCTTTACTTCTTCCAGTTTCTCAGTTCTCTCATCTAAGACCCCAACTGCTCTCCTCAAGACTCTCCTAGAGCTATTGCATACTCCTATAAAAAAAATTCTGCAAAAGAAGTCATCTCTTCAGGATACAGTTTCTCTTTGAGGCCTTTATGAAAGTCAGAGCAAGGAACACTTGGCCTTCAAAAAGAAATTTCTGACCTACTCAATACATTGAGCCAAGATAATCAGAAAAAGTATTAGAATCCTTCATGGGAAGCTCAACCATGATATCCTTCAATCAGAAGTGCCATTTGGGAGAACGTCATGAGTAGAGTTCTCTGTGATTTCATTTGCAAGTATTTCTGTTTAAAATGCACAGAGACCAGTCAGGCAGTTCACATCACTACCCCAGTGTCCTGACCTGATAGAGCTGGAGGTCCCAGCCAGTTGCTGCTGAAGAGAAAGTCAGGCAGGTTGTTGACTCCTGATAGATCGCTCTTGTCAGCCATCTATATTAAACTTGGATAATGCAAGTTTATTTTGGTGGTAAACAAGCAAACATAAAAAGTGCACTTCACAACCAAAGCAGTGCTCCTAGTATGAAATGTTTTGCAAAGATACATCTCTCTCACAGCACTACCTTAAACTGTGTGTGTAGATTTTCTGACCCCTGCAAAAATATTTGCCAAGAAGCCCTACAGAAACCCCACATACAATGTCCTGGCAAGTCTTGGAGAATGCCAGGCATTGCTCTCAAGTGGGTGGATATACAATGTTTTGACTGCTCCAACTCATCATGACTTATTTAGCAGCATCTCAGAGGAGCCAAGACCTGTGTTCAAATTCAAGGAGTGCACTAGCTGTATTCAGTGATTTGGGCGGCCATCCAGAGTCACCAGAAACAATCAATATACATGTACACACACGCCAGCTGTGAAAGCTTGTTCAAATACATTTTATATCTGGAAAAAAAAAAAAAAGAAGAAGAAAAAAACAACCAGCAATTTTGACTGACACAAAGTTACACCCCAGCTCCATAGCTTTGTCCCCACTGACTGCGTTTCTGCAACAGTACAAGCACAAGGCAAATAATTCGCTTTTTATTCCCTTCTGGCAGGCTGGAGCCGAGAAGTAACACTAAGTGCCTATAGTCCCAGGCTAAACGCCCCTTCCCTGCAGCCTGATCTCTTCCCGGTAAATATTTCTCTGGCTTTCCTGCAAGTAAACACTAAGTTTATACTTTGAGAAAGCATTTGAGAGAAGATAAATGCAGTTCCAGCATTAAGATTTTGAGGGTTAACCATCTTTTTTCTTTTTCTTTTTTTTTTCTTTTTTTAGAAAAGAGGACTAGTAAAATTGATTGTCTCCTGCACTCTGCACAGCTTCTACCAAGGGGCACTAAATTTCAAGAGACATGTCTGAGGATGTTGCTAAAGCAGAGCTGAAAACCCATGTTTGGGACTCAGACTGTGAGGCAGTACCTAGGTCACAACTGTTAGCATTTGCAAATAAAATTTTTCGAGATACGCTTCAAATTCAGAGCACACCACAGCCTGTCCTGCTGCTCTCTCCCCATAGACATCAGGAGGAGTACCAAACGCCAGGAACAGTCCCACCTAAAGGAACAGAGCCCATCAAAATGGCTCAGAGGGCATCCAGGACATACCTTGTGTGCATGCATGAGAAAAACTGGGTCACCACTAGTCCTTCCTTCTTTTTTCTTCTGCGGATGCTCTGCAGTGTGAGGTAAAATCCTGCAACAAGAACAGCAGGATAGCGGTACTACAAAAACCATCAATAGATCAAGAGCCCAGGGATACAGAGGTCTGAAACACATTGTGTGAGCCCTTTCTTATCCAGTAATTCCCCATTCATCTTATCTGCAGTTCAGTGAAGCAAAGTATTCAATCAGAATTAATTCTTACTGTATATAAATGAAAGACGGTGCATTTAGAAAACCCTAGTGGAGCTTTATATCAATAACAGAGGCAAGCAACAGGAAGCATCTCTGCATCAGATACAAGAAATAAATTAAAAAAAAAAAACAAAAAAAAAACCACAGCAAACCATATATCATAGCTTTTTTGAAAGAGTCCTTCAAACTAGCTGGATTTGAGCAAAGCTGGGGTCATAAAAGAACTCGTGGCTCAGAATATGCTCAATCACTACCCACACTGGGAAAACACCCACTGAGAGCATCTCTTCTCCTGCCATAAGAAGGGCAGAGGAAATATTTCTTCAAGATTTTATGCTTTGGGATGACTTTCTTCATAAATGAAAATTCCTTCTGCTGAACCGTGGCTGGAAACATTATCCAGTGAAGAGGGGAAAAGAAACTGCTTGTGTATAATACAAGGCTGATGTGGGTTAGCTATTTTCATTTGTATTAGCAGTAAATGAGACACAGGGTCTGGATTACACTCAGTCTGCATGAACAGAACAGGCATAAAGCCCAAAAGACTCAATGTCACTGCAGTCTCTCAAATACCAAGGTGTCCTACGTGGATCCCAGGCATAGCAGAGGAAGACATCACATTGAGTGTCAATGACCACAGCCACAACAGTAACGTCAAAGCCTCATCTGCCAGGGTTCCTCAAAAATACAGACACACTGGGTACAGGGTTTTCCCTCTGGGAGCCACTCCTCCTAGCCCCCATCCACATGCAGCTCTACAGATTTCTGTCCAACCCACACCAACTACTCAAGCTTTTGCTCCATGTTTTCTTAATAGACCATTGATCATTCCCTCTTTTTAAAGGCAGCCTCTTTTTTTTTTTTTTTTTTTTTTTTTTTTTTTAAGGGGAGTGGGTTGGGGGGAGATCCTATAGATCAGTGGTTACAACAAAACTTGAAGGCCTTCCTGTATACAGGGAAAAATCAAACCCATGCTTTGTACATCCCAGAAGACTACCATCACCCCAGGAGTTTCTGGGATGAGAGGACTCCAGCTTCAACTTTCACAACAGTTCTGTCTCTCCGAAAGCAGCCAGGTGTTCCCCATGCCAGAGGCACAGTGGGGCTGCCATCTCTTAGCCTGGTGAGCTCAGGCTGTCGAGCAGCCTGATCCCCGCTGACACTTCATTCCTTGTACGGTCCAGCCTACAGGGCCTTGCACTCAGCAGCGTTGAGCTGGCTAACATCATTTTGCTTTTCTTTCTTGGTTACCTTTGTTAACCCAAGGAGGAAGAAGCACTTGTGTTGGCTTAGCCATCTCCACCTGATTCAACAGACCAAAGATGACAGAATAAAGGTGAGAGACTCTAGGAGATATAAAAACACTCCTAACACCTAAATGCCAACTCAGGAAAGGTCAACAGGAAGAAAATTAATGAAGAACTGAAACAGGGCTGAGCAGATAAAGCTGACATATTTTCTGGTCAGATGGAAAAGAACAGTGTTCCAAATCACATTTTCCGATACAAGTATTGTACAAGTACAAAAAAAAAAAA